>CAIGRR010212705.1:0-25143 GCA_903798365.1 Fraxinus sp. 1973-6204 | reverse complement strand
TTCTTTCTTCTTCCCGGCGGACTCGGCACTCACCTGAAGTCTAAAGAAGCTCCGACGGACCCAGGGGATATATTTCTGTCTGTTAATCCTTTCTTCAATTCCTTCTAATTTATCATTTCATATATATAAAAAAAAAAGGAATTTCAGCCACCTTCTCCATGTCTTCCTGATGGACGACGAGTCAGCTACTGAAGCTCCCGGCGGATCCAGCACGGGCGGCCGCGGGGGCTGGCCAGGTGCTGGATCTGCCCCTGATTAGAACAGTTAGGATTGGAGTTTATAATAAGATCTCTAATTAACCCTTTGATGGAAGAAGAAATGTCATCTTCAAACTTCATTTTGTGAGGTAAAATAAATTTGAACAAAATCAGAGCAAAATAAATGCCGTGTTTATACATGTTACAGTGTATATATACAGCAACAAGAAGATAGATACAAGATTTGTTGAAAATAGCTAAATTCCTAAAAAACTCTTGTAGCTTCGTTGAAAATAAAAAGGTATTGAAACACAAAACTTGATAACAAGAAAATAGCTAAATCCCTAGATAGTGTCGCGGTGAGATGTGGAGAACGGGCAATGGTGGTGGGCGGTGGCAATGTGTAGACGGTAGAATTGGATAGGAAAGAAGAACCATTTTTATGTTTTTGTTTATTTTTAAGTTTTATATTTATTTTTAATAATTTTCTTAATTTTTTGTACTTTTAATTCTCTTTTTAATGATTTTGGTGGTATGGAGAGTAGAAGATGGGGGTAGGGTAGGAGTAGGTGGGGTTAATTGGGAAGATAAAATATTTTTTATAGTTTTAAACGAGATTTATTTGTATTTTTCAAAAAAAATTGGAACTCTAGCTTCAATTACTTATTTTCTTATAGTACTTATTTTTTTTATTTGTTTATTTAAATACAAGGGTCAATTAGTAATTTTACAACACTTTAACGGATAAAATAGATTGTTAGGACATTTTGTGCAGTAATTAAACGATAGATACATTTTGCACAACGAAGACAAACTATATGCATATTTTGCACTAATTACCCATATTTGACGGAAGGAGATGGAAAAAACCAACCCCACAAAGGAAATGTTGAAATGAGGGTGCAACTGACAAATTTAAAATGTTATAGACGATTTGCGTAATGAATGTAAAATGATGGGGGTGATTTATAATACCCTAAACTTTTGCAAATAAAATTTTGTATGTTTATTATCAAATATCGAATCTACTTGCATGAGCTTACAAAAACCCACTCATAAGTGCATTTTTGTGTCATTTTAGTATTGAATTTTACTCAACTTGGGTTAATTTTATCTTATTTCATTTTTGAACACGTTTCTAAACAATTGAAAAATAAAGAAGGATCAATTGACTAATGGGTGGAAGTTTGGAAACTAATATGTATTTGAGTAAAAGTTGAAGTACTAAATTCAAAGTAATTTAATATGAAGAATTGATATAGAAGAGTTAATGAAGAAAATAGCTAAAAAGAAAATTCGAGAAGTTTTTATAATTGGGCAGCCGCCTAGTTATATAGGTGGGGCGGCCTCCCGATCCTTAACATTAATTACATGTGCTACTTAGTATACTTGGGCAGTCGCCCCATTTATTACTGGGCGTACGCCCAAGCCAATTCGGCTAGAAAATTTTCTTTCATTCAGAATTCAATTCCAACAAGAAAACTTTCGTTTGGACCAATGATATGCACGATTTTTAGAGATCTTTTGAGACTCTTTAGAGGGAATATAAATACCAACTCTCAAAATATAATTAGAGCGTGGAGAATTAATTGTAAAAAGAGGCAAGGAACACATCAAGATTTAATTTCAAGAACTTCAAGATTAAATTCAATAATTTTCGGATGATGAACACTTGTTATACCTTTTGTTTTCTTTTCCATAACATGTTAGACTAAATTTATTTGTGCTAAAAGAATGATGAACCTTAAAATATGAATTTTTAATCTTTAATTTTACATACTTGACATTGAAAACATGTTTTTGGATTTTGAATGACTTACACAATTAACTTCTCTCTACGATTATTGTGCACAGTAATTATATGATTTTGATGGCTTATTTTATGCATTCGAAAGAAGGAAAATATGTTCGACATAATGTAAATCGTTATAGGGTCCGATAGGGGATATAAATATACCGCTATATTTTAGGTGAATTTTTAAGTGTTCATAAAAATTCATGCATTCTTATATGTTCGCATCCGTCATAGAAATATAGTCGGGTTACGTATGAAAGTAAGTTTAATATTATTCGAGGGAGATTGTTAAATAAAATAGGAACATTGATTCATCAAAATTCAACCGTGTTGTTAAGGCGTAGAACCGAGGTTAAAAATGATTATTGCATAGGAATTCTGAATTCTAGCGCGTTTATTATTTATTAAACACATCAATTGCATTTAGCATAATTTGCAATTCGTTTAGTTAATTTACTCATAATTGTATAAGTAAATTATTTTAGTCATAATTTTGTCACAACACAAACACACTATATTATTTGTGTTTCGATTAAGGTCGCGATAATTAAAATTGAACTAAATCAATTTTCGTGAAACGATACTTGGACTCAAAATTCACTTTATTACTTATTAACGAATCGTACACTTACGGTAATCTTAATTTGAAAGATATTTTCGTGAACACCCACTTACTGATGCATGTATTTAAAAGAAAGGTGATCGGAGAACCCAAATGAAATTTATTCAATTATCATTTAACTTTTCTACTATTAACCTATCTGATGGGGCGATATATGTTGAATGTGAATATGTGCTCACTACTAATTCATATCAGCTCCCAACATATCGAAGTTTTGGTTGTGTAATTTGTTCTCACTCATTGGCACACCAAATGAAAACTAGTTCACGAATAACAACTCTATAGTGAAATAAGTGAATTCAGAACAATCAAGTGTAAATCAATTTGTATGCAATGTCACGCTATAAAATATAATTTACAAGCTGATCGTGTCCAATACACTCCAATGTATACTCTATGTACTAGTGTCAATACTTTGACGGAACATTCGCTACGATCAAGATAAATCGCTTATCCCAATTGGCGAAGTATCTAACTCCATGCTTTCATCAAAATAAAGTCCATGTTTGTACCAATTTTTTAAGTCATTTTTCCTTAAATTCACTTCCAACCACATGGATTTATAATTTCTCTTAACTTTTCAATAGTACATTTCATCATTTTTTTTAATCAAAATTTACTTAAAATTTTAAAAAATTGATTATATTAGTTAAAAGGGGTATAGTGTAGGCTAGAATAAGTATTTTATTTTATTTTAAAATTCAACCAATAAGAAGAAGAATAGTGTAATACTGCATGACACGTTAGGACAGAGCGATAAAGGTATCATGCTGACCGGGTCAACCGGTGAACTTGGCCACGTTTGGGTGGACACAAAATCCTGCGACATCATCTCCAGGCTGTTGGATGAGCTGACACTGGACCCACACAAATTCTATAATGTCCACGTATTTGTATTATTGCAGTCCACTAATTCCGCAACTGAATTAAAAGAAAAAAGAGAAAAGGTTGGACAAAATAAAGTCATTTTCAACTTTTTGGTGTGGTCGGACGAACTTGCCCCCTAGATTTTACTTATATGACGTAAGATTGTTGTCCCCCTTGTGGATCATTTATGAATTTTTATTTTACAATAAATTTTTTTTTTTTTTGCTCATTCGTATCAGTTTACCACCAAAATTAATTACGGATACTCTCAACCACTGTCCTCAAATAATATCACTTGTCGCACATGGATGCCCATTCATTTTTTGGTTGAATTTAGGTCTCCATACTATCTTTTTTTTTTTTTTTGTGCAGACAAGAACAAATAAATGGATTCAGTGAAATAATCACTGAAAAGTTATCTTTCCAGACAAGAAAGCCCATGTGAGAAGAAATTTCTTGCTTGCGAATCCCCTTTTCCTTTAATGAAATAAATTGATGTTCCCGCTTAATCAATAAAAGATTTCGAATGTGAACCATTCTTTTAGGGTATTTTTATTTGTCCATAAATTAAGTTATGTTTCCCATTCTTTCAAGTGATTGTTTGAAGAAATGAATTGATTTAGAGGGTGTTTGATAGAGATTAAAATCAGATTAAAATTGAAAATATAGTCGTTATTGTTGACTTTTATTAGACGGGTGGGACCCAATAACGGCCATATTTTCAATTTTAATCGAATTTTAAGCCGTACCAATAAATAATAAGAGGGTGTGTGGTAGAGATTAAAATCAGATTAAAATTGAAAATATAGCCGTTATTGTTGACTTTTATTAGACGGGTGGGACCCAATAACGGCCATATTTTCACTTTTAATCGAATTTTAAGCCGTACCAAACAGGCCCTTAATCCATTTGTTATTGTATGCACAAAAAAAAGATAGTTTAGAGAACTAAATGCTACCAAAAAAATGAATGGGAATTCAAGTGCAACAAGTTGTAATGTTTGGGGGCAATGGGAGAGATTTCCCTTTATTTTTCTTCTGAAGTTATCAATAACGAATAGGGAATTAAGGGAAAAGCGAGGGGTACATCTGTCCATACAGAGGAGTGAAAGCAAAAATGATCCAGCTATATCAACATGATGGTGTCATAGCAATTAACGGCCCTGATACTCGCAACTATCTATTTGAGCTTCATTTATCACAGGATACACACAGTTTCGTTTCCCGTTATTCAAAACAAGAGGGCGGGTACCTCAGGCTCAGCCAAGGAGAAGTTTCATAAGAAAAGAGAGACCCATTTTCCAGAAAGCCTCAAAGGTAAAATCTTGATTTTTCTTTCACATTTTTCAAAAAGATTTGCCTTGTGATAATATCTGTCATTCTGTTGCTTTCTTTCATTGCTGAATTTTGATCTGTGTAAAGAATTGGGTTTGTTTAATGGGCATTTTAAATTATGCCACATTATGCTCATTGTTGGAATGTTTCAATTTATGCTCATTGTTGGAATGAGTTATTGATCTTTGTTTAATCTGGATTCTTATATTCCAATGCCTATGAAACCATAGTTGGAAGTTCCTACAACTTACGAAATTCATGGATTTTGGAATTGTTAGAATATTGTGTAAATATATAACTACATTGTGAGTTCTTGACACTTGCGGGAAGATTTGATCAATGCGCTCTCATTCTTAGGAGGCTAATAGTTACAACTGTGATAATAGATTGCGATCTGGTACATCTTTAAACCATTTCGGCTATATTGTTAGAATTGTCGATCTACCCATCATAATTCAATTCCTATAGTGATTTAACTCAGAATGTTCTCGTGTGATCAGATGAAGTTATCTTGATCAAAATTTTAAGAAATGCTGGGTTTGATAATCTTTTTTTCTTGGCATGACATCAAATGCAAATAAATAAAAATGGTTATAAAATAGTTCTTCTCTGCATAAAATTGAAATTGTTTTTTCTTCACAGTGAATTAAGAGATGGCAGAAGCTGAGGATATTCAACCTCTTGTATGCGACAATGGAACAGGAATGGTCAAGGTAACCATCTGACATCAATTCTTTATTACTCCAAACTTCCAATATGTATCCTTCAAAAGATGATCATTATTTTATCTTAAAATTATCAGGCTGGGTTTGCTGGGGATGATGCTCCAAGGGCTGTTTTCCCGAGCATTGTAGGGCGCCCTCGTCACACTGGTGTAATGGTTGGCATGGGCCAAAAAGATGCCTATGTTGGTGATGAGGCTCAATCCAAGAGGGGTATTTTGACTCTCAAGTATCCAATTGAGCATGGAATTGTCAGCAATTGGGATGATATGGAGAAGATTTGGCATCACACCTTCTATAATGAACTTCGTGTTGCTCCAGAAGAGCATCCAATTCTCTTGACAGAAGCCCCACTTAACCCCAAGGCCAATCGTGAAAAAATGACTCAAATCATGTTTGAGACCTTCAATACTCCTGCCATGTATGTTGCCATTCAGGCTGTTCTTTCCCTTTATGCCAGTGGTCGTACAACTGGTAAATTCAATTTTATATTTTTTCTCTTCTGAACCTAAAAATATGCTTTTACGCATACAAGCAGATATTGCATTATTATGGTTATAGGCACTGTATTACTCGGATTCCCAGTGATAAATACATTTCCGTATTCTGTTTGTCTCTCAATTGAAAAGTAAAAAGATAAACAGGAAACACATTGATATTTGCACACCATATATTATAAATAGAGTAATTAAGGCTACTATAATTTTTTGAACCACTTGCATGCTATATACCATCAGCTACTGATCAATTTAATGCCTCAGAAACCAGTAGATTAAGCTCAGGTTGATGCATCATAAATCTGCTAAATTTTCTCTATTTGCAGATATATGAGCTTTACTAATGTTATTTCCAGGAATTGTTCTTGACTCTGGGGATGGTGTCAGCCATACAGTCCCCATATATGAAGGTTATGCACTCCCCCATGCAATCCTCCGTCTGGATCTGGCTGGGCGTGATCTTACAGATAATCTCATGAAGATACTGACAGAGCGAGGCTACTCTTTCACCACAACTGCCGAGCGTGAAATTGTAAGGGATATAAAAGAGAAGCTTGCTTACATCGCTCTCGACTATGAACAAGAGCTAGAAACAGCAAAGACCAGCTCGTCTGTGGAGAAAAACTATGAACTGCCTGATGGACAGGTGATCACTATTGGTGCCGAGCGATTCCGCTGCCCAGAGGTCCTGTTCCAGCCATCAATGATTGGAATGGAAGCTGCTGGAATACATGAAACCACATATAATTCTATCATGAAGTGCGACGTTGATATTAGGAAGGATTTGTATGGCAACATTGTTCTCAGCGGTGGCTCCACAATGTTCGCAGGCATTGCTGACAGGATGAGCAAGGAAATTACTGCATTAGCTCCAAGCAGCATGAAGATTAAGGTGGTGGCTCCACCAGAGAGGAAGTACAGTGTATGGATCGGAGGTTCTATTTTGGCCTCTCTAAGCACATTCCAACAGGTATATTTCATAACAACCTCCCTATTGCTTTATTAATGTCTAGGTTGCTGTATTTTTGCTAACAAAGGGTTAAAGACAAACTAAAATTTCCCTAGAAGTGCTCCATGTGTATCTGGAATGTGTCCTAGAGTGTTGGAACCTCGTAGTGATTGTTGAGATCCAACAAGTATCGAACACGAACATGTCACTCCAGTAAGAGTGTCCATGCTTCATAGTTAATTGGTTGACTTTGCTAATGTTTAATTCTCTGAATGCTAAGGCATAAATGGGTAGGAACCTCAACAATTTTTGACGAAAGACTTGTCTTGTTTATGTGACTGCAGATGTGGATAGCAAAAGCAGAATATGATGAGTCTGGTCCTTCGATTGTTCACAGAAAATGCTTCTAAATCAACATTTTCCAATAATAGATGGTTGGAAGAATTTATATGAACTCTTGTGGAATTGCTTTCTCATTCATATTACCTTATCATTCTGTTTTTGTTCTTTCCCAAGTCTTTACTTTTCAAGATTTGAACAATAATCCTGCCAAATATTCATTTTTCCTATTTACATAACTAGGTAGAAGAGTTGAGTATTTTAAAATGTTGTCGCGATTGTACTTTAAGATAAAGGGATTGTCCCATTTCTGATTTTACATTAATTATTTATCTGTTGGATTTATCTGTCCTATACTATCAGTTAATGTGAATTTTTTGCTATCTGGATGAATGGATGTCTGTAACCAAAATGCATTGCCAATGAGTTTACTATTCAAGTTCAAGAAAATTATGACAATTATGTGACCGCAAAATTGAAATGAGACAGTGATGGTTCATGGTTGTAAGAGGCTATAGTATAACAGTGTAGCAACATTACCTAATATTTGGCATTAGTTAGACGCTTGTGCCAGTTGTAATGTTTCTCCATAAGACCCTCAAAGCTCCTGCAATCGTTTTACTCCATGTCTGCTCACGGATATAGAAAGAGAAGTTCAGTATACTGTATATATACTCCTCAACACAGAGAGAGAGAGTCAAATAATATCACCTTCTCAACGGTACCCATGAATGGACTTGTTCTTGAGCTCCCTGACTCCGATCCCGGCCTTACCCAGTCTGAGATGTTGATGGAGGAAGTAGCACCGAAGGAGCATTAACATTACTGTTAAGAGGTATGGTTCGTTCTGCCCATTTTGCCAATCTTAACCTCGTTTTTAGTTGAGAATTTGTGATTTGATTCAGAACCCACCTCAGCAAACTTTCTCAGCAGCAGTTGATCTAAGGATGGTTTCTTTACACGTTGGACTCTAGCAGTATTCGGATTAGTGTTTCCCATTATAGTGAAAAAACATAAAAAGTGGTACATCTTTAAAAAAGAGAGAAGGAGAAGTATTGAGATTGGTGCAGCGTACCCTGCGCCTGCACTATTATCATTGAATAATGCTATTCATCTAGAGTTTACAAGATCATTGGTCTATGTGATAGTGAATCTACTTTCTAATCATACTGACTCTAGATGAATAGCATTAATCAATATCATCACTTAGCACAAACCACAGCCTTGCACTCGTGCACACTTTGCCAAGGTTGCACTGGGGGCTTTAGAGGCAATTTAACACTTTGCACAAGTTGAGAAACCTAAATTCCTTCAAAGAAAGCAAGCATCAAATTGTGTGGTGAACATTGGAACATTGACTCGCGAAGTTGGGGACATGGTGATAGAATGACAAATTATTTAATCCTACGATATATTGCTCTTGAGAAGGGATGATGTATGATAATGATACCATGCAAATTATAGCTTATAATACAGATCACATATAAATAACAACAAACAATTTAAACATACAAATTTTCTGACTCAAAAAAGAAAAAATAAAAGAAAAGAAAGAAAGAACAACAAAAATTGCCAAACACAACCAAATGATGAACACTAACAGCAACTTCTGTCTCGTGAGCCGTAAGTGATTTTTGTTGCTGGTGCTGCAGCTCCAGAATTTAGGTTGGAGCTGATCCACAATGCTCTTATCGATTTGGAATGCTTGGCAAGAATAGCATTGCTAAACAGAATGAATATTTTGTAACCTTTAGGAAACTAAATGAATATTATCGCGTACCATTGCAGCAGGGGGCATATAATCCAACTGCATCATATGTGGCTCGATAGAAAAGACGACCAGGTCTCCAATTTTTATTGCCATATCTTCCGGAACTATGTATGAACACAAAGTAAAAATCCATAGGAAACATTTACGCGTTTGAGGTCATCATGGACGGTTTCTTGGTTATCGTCAACATTCTTTCTGATATCAGTTTTTCAAATTATTGGTATTGAAAAGTTAGGAAGGCTGCAAGCATTGTCCCATGGAAGGACGGCATGATTGGGATTCTATCCAGGGGAAGAAAAAGTCTGTGATACCAGGATATTGGATGAATTATTGCTAGAGCCTCTATAAATAAGTTGCTGAGCAGAATAATTTTTCATCACTGGCAACTCTTCTTTTTCTCTTTTGGTTATAGTATCATTAACTCTTCTTTTGATTGATTAGAATAGTGATGTAGATTCTCCTTTTTAGCACGGTGGCTCTCACTTTCTACTGCATTGCCTTTGCTTTTGAGCCTTCACCGTTGCAGAGATGTCTGGATCAGGTAATCGGGCTTATTAATTCAGCCACATTAAACAATGTATTATGTAGAATTTCATCGTTTGTATGGGAATTAGTAATTTTTTTGTGTTTCTTTTCAGCTAGAGTACATGGCCCGGCATGCAAGAATCCTACTAGTGTTCTAGCAAATGACTTCTCCTTCAGTGGACTTCACTTAGCTAGCAACACAGCGAACCCTTTTGGCTCTGCGGTGACTCCTGTTACTGTGACTCAATTACCGGGGCTCAACACTCTTGGCATCTCAATGGTTCAGATTGATATAGCGCCAAGGGGAATCGTCTCCCCGAGTCACTGAAATTGTAACAAGAAACACTTCAAGTTGGGTTTGTCACCTCCAATCTCGATAACACCCAAATTACAAAGGTCCTTCAAAAGGGTGACATCTTTGTTTTCCCAGTGGATCTTGTTCACTTTCGGCGCAATGTTGGAAAGGTAAATGTTGTGGCTATTGCCACACCGAGCAATCAGAATCTAGGCATGATATCTATTGCAAATACAATTTCTGGATCGAAGCCAGATATTAGCACTTCCAAGTCGATAAAAGCATTGTGGATCAGGTCCAAGCTAAATTCTAGAGCTGCAACAAGAACATAAATCGATCAAATACAAATGATCATGCTAACCTATTCAGATGGATTCTTGCTTTGCATGTGGTGTTTCTTTTCTTTTTATTTTTTTACTGCGAAGATTTAAGGCTAATGTATTAAGCCCCTGTTTGAAACCCATTTTGAGGAAAATAAAATTTTTGAAATAGTGATTGATGTGAGAATGTGTGGTGGAAAAGTGATGAAAAGTTTTTGATTTGTGTGTAATATTATTTTATTTGGAAAATGTGTGGTTGAAATGAAGAATGAAAGTAAGAAATTAATTGGTGTCAAACGGGGGCTAAATAATAATTCCATTCAATTAATTTTTGAAGCCTTAAAATTTTTTGATCAACATAATAGAACGTTGTTACCTTTGGAGGGAAAATAGTTGTTGGGTTTACTTCCATGACTTCCGCAATGAAGAAAGTCTAATATTTAATAATAGAACTTGAATAACACCCAGGGGATGTAGCTCAAATGGTAGAGCGCTCGCTTTGCATGCGAGAGGCACGGGGTTCGATCCCCCGCATCTCCATGCAACAAGTTCACAATTTTGATCATGATTTTCTCTTTTGTAAATTCTTTTAAATATGGACTGACCACGTATACTCATCAAATTCTATCTACACTTTTGTTAATTTTACTTTTTAATTGGACTATCTCCAAGAGTATTTCTTGTTTTAGTGTATACAAAATTGAATTCAACAATTTTATGCCTATTACTAATATTAAAGACACAGGTAATATCTAGCAAATTAACAACAATTAATGATGTTGAACTATTAACTTCTAATCCATTTTACACGTAATTTTTCATTCATTTGATTAAATGCTACACTTTTAACAAGTATGTCATTGGATTGATCCACTAAATTATATGCTAGAATTTTGGTTAAGTATTTTATCAAGCTTCAAACTTTCAACTTGAGACTGTACAAGATCAACAAATGTAATACAATTATACACCCCTTTTCGGGGTGGCCGAGTTGGTGGAGCAAGTGAATGTAGAGATCGAATGTCACGAGTTCGAATTTCTTGTCAACACTTTTTCGGTCGAGCCCGTCGCACCGGGTTTGCCTAGGACGGTTTATCTCTCCTGTGTGGTTTGCGGGCTACTATACATGGAGCAAGATTTACCCAATATTGATTCACGGGTAGCAGCTGCGGGTTCTATGTTAACAAATAAAATGTAATACAATTATACAAAATAAGCAATAGACGAAAATTAAGAACAAAGAAAAATATAAATAGAGAAATTATGAGCCATTTCATTTAAATGAAAATAGCATAAAATGGTGGTCCAATCATAATAATCTTGATGCCCATTACATCTAAAAAGAGGCATTCAAGTCCGATAGGCTCAAAACCACTTTGACCTCCCAATATTTAACTAACTTTTAGTAATATTTTTTTGATGAAGTATGCTACAAATTCAATGCCAACACAAAAGATAGAATTTTTTTAATGATTATGGCCGAATTCACAAGGTAATATTCGGATTTTTCTATTGGGGCCAAATTTTTTCAAGGGTAAAAGCAGTGTAGTGGGTCCAATGGAGGGGTCGATATCTTACTCCCGTGCTTTATTTGGCCACCAACCATCCTCAATTTCAATTTCAATTCCAATTCCAAAAATGACATCAAGATCCTAGTCGAATATCCGATCCAAGAATCTGACACCAGCACAACCCTTTGCTCTGAACCTGAATGTGTCATCCGAAGCTCATCTTTTTCTCCAAGCTTTGATCTTAGTTGCTTCTAAAGAGAACCCTTAAATTTGTGTCGTCTCTCAATGTGGAGTATGAATTACTGCAATAATTCACGTTTAGTTTTGGCTGTATGATTCTCTGGTAATGTTGTTAGTGACGAAAATGTGTTTTTCCCCCTTCGGTTGACCTGTGTTGGGTTTTAATCTGTTTTCACAGATAGAAGTTTGTATATTTGTTCAATTAAGCATATGAATTATGTGGATTTTTTATTTTTATGACCAGATCAAGATAGCGGTTTAATTCAATTTAGAAGAGGAAAATCTGGGGCTAGGATTTCTAGACTTAATAAATTAGGGTTCTGTTATCTGACTAAATTTATTTGGTTTCGACTCATTTTATATAGCAGAAAATCCTTGAGTCTGCGAGTAGGAAAGTAGAAGATTAAATTGACCTGAACAGAAGCACGGTTTTTTATTTTAGGGTTCGTCAAGTTATAATGGCCGATGAGACCTCTGCTGCCGTGAATCTTGATCTCAATTTGGGGCCTCTTGAAAATTGGAGCGATGCTAGTGAACCCGGCTCAGGATCTTATCCCAATTTTGCATTCGAATTAATTGGTGGGAATGGATTACAACCTGGCGAGGGTAGTGTGGCTGCTGAGGAAAGATACACCGAGGTGACCAAAACTCGTGAGAATGGCAATGGATATTTGGAAGATGAGGATTTGGGAAAGAAGGAAGATGGTGAAAAAAATAACGGTGTTGAAGGGAGCTTTTTTGATTGCAATATATGCTTGGAGTTGGCCAAGGATCCTGTTGTAACTTGCTGTGGTCACTTATTTTGCTGGCCTTGTCTTTACCGGTGGTTACATCATCACTCGGCTGCTAAGGAGTGTCCTGTTTGTAAGGGAGAAGTTGCAATGAAAAATGTGATCCCAATTAATGGCTCTGGAAGTAGTAGGCGGGAGCTAGAGCTGGATTCTAGTCTGAACAACATTCCTCTCAGGCCCCAAGCACTGCGGGTTGAGGGCTGGAGGCAAACTATTCAGAGGACTGCATCCATTAATCCGATGGAGGAAATGACTGAGCATCTTGGAAGTGCATTTGAGGTGAGTCGGGAATCTGTCCAGAATCAGTCTCGAAATTCCCGTGGTCCACATGAATCACATGTGAGATTTAATTCATATCTCAACCGGATTCTGACTTCGAGAGAATTGCGTAGGGAAAGGAGAGCTGTTGATATGGTTGACTTACCAGAAAGCCGCCCCACTAACTATGAGTCAAGGGAAAGCCGACTTTCATCATACTTGCGGCGTAGATCAAATTCAAATCAAACTGCTACCTTGCCCAACCTCCCTTCTGGATTAAGCTCTGGTGAAAGTCAAGCTGCAGGGAGTATGGCTGAATATTCATATTTGGGAAACAATCCTGTAGAAAGAAATCCTGAACAGCCTCTACCAGTTGATGATAGGGATTCTGCGTCAAGCATTGCTGCTGTTATACACTCAGATAGTCAGACAGTTGATAATGCTGTTGAAATAGATTCCAGAGTGTTGCTTTCTACTTCATCTTCCAGAAGAAGAAATGATGCATCAAGAACTTCTGACGTGGATAGTGGAGATTCACGTGCACGTAGGAGGAGAAGGCTGAACTGATTTGAGATGTGATTTGCTGTTAAGAGTTCAGAACTCAGTGGGGATTCTAATATTTACAAGCACTTGATTGGTACAAATTACCTCTACACCTTGGCATTTGTTCCAAGAAAATTTCAGTACTACAGTTATTGATATATGAAAACCTTTTTAAGTTTTGTTGCTTAAAATTCAATCTATGTGGAATATATTTTCAAGACTCGACCAAGGCTGGTTTAGTAGTTTTGCCCTTAAATAACCATGAAAATTTTAGTCATATTTGTACATCTGCTTCTTGTACCCTTAATGATCCTTGAGATTTTGCTGATTATATTTACTTTTCTGGATGAAAACTACTGCATAATATAAAAATTCTATGAAATTGTGCTTTTGCTTTAAAATTTCAATACTAACGTGCACACGGTGTGATTGGATAAGCATATTCTTGCTTATCTGCTTACTTTTCTGGTTTGCACTCAAACATGTTTATTCAGGTTTTTCTGAAAACAGAATTAAAGAGTAATGAAATTAATAGCTGAATTTTCTTGTGACATGCATATTCACCATACTACCCAAGTGAATTTTTCTATCGGCACTGTTGTTAAATTTACTTTCCCCACTTGGTATCTGTTGTGATAATAAAGAGGAGAGCAAGCTGCTGTCAAATTAACCCGAACCTTGAAAAGAAGAAAAATGATGGAAGGAAGAAACAAAAAGAAAGAATCCTCAACTCATTAAAATCCAGGTTTTGGAGAAGGGGTAGCTGACAATGACATGATGGTATTTCTCATGTTTGGGGGAATACAAAGTGTAGAAGTGCATTCTGAATTACTTGTTCTGAGTTTTGCGGACATATTGACGGTTTTATCATTATTAACAAACAATTGCTTCTTTGACTAAGTGGTTGTGCAATTTGCCAATTTTTTTTTTCTTGTATAAAAAGCACGGCTTTGCTTGTATATGTTTAACATATATGCCCATTGCAGCTTCCTAAGATTTATTTCTTACTTATATCTGGATTATCTATGTAGATGTGCTAATTTTCCTGACTTTCATAAACTGAATTTCCTAAAGCGTATTGTTACACTAGATTAAATAACTTCATGGATCTGTAAGTTTGAAACTTGATGCATCCCAAGGTGTCACTCTTTTTGAGCAGAGTATCATAGTTTCGCGTCAACAGCTGATGTATAAAATTTCTTTCATTACAATGCAGCGCTAGAAAGAACCATGTCGTTTTTTTTAATTTTCCTTAGGAGAATACCTACTGGCTACTGCTTTTTCCATGCACAATGAGGTTAAAACTAGCACATCCATTTTGGGCATGTACCACATTTCGTGCATCCCTATATGTTTGTTCGAACATGTATGTGTTCAGGTTATTTGTTTACTATCATTATATGGATTCTTCATTTGACCCTATATCTGGTTCTCAATTGTTTAATGCAAGTGTCTCCTTTCGTTTGTTACCATCAGGCTCGTACGTGACAGTTAATGTTGAAACTTACTAAACTTGCAGATTTCATAAGATAATAGATTACTTTTGACCTAATTGGGCACAATCTGAAAAATCATATGAAAAAATATTGGTGACATTATTAATTGAAAGTATAAATAATATTCTCATAATTTGTGGCTCTGGGAATTAGTATCCTTCTAGACACCATTGCTTGGACAAAATCAATCCACTGTCACATGTAAGAACCTTTTGTATGTTTATATAAATTCACGTGCATTTTGTCAACCATGGATTATCAGGCAAATCATTTTATTAGAAGCACTATTACCAGGTAAAGCTGTTTGAAAATTCAAGATTTGAATAATGGGCTTCTTTTAAATTTCTCACGGTCTCTTCATTTAATCTATTGGCTGTAGCTATTTCCTACAATATTCTCCTTTTTCATCAAATTTCTCTTTTATGGAGTTGGCTTTGAGCTCAGGTGACACACCAAAGCCATTCGGGTTCTGCATGGCTTTAGGGAAGTTTAGTACTACTGAAGGTGAAAGCAGAAGAGAAGAGGCCTGTCTGATCCACCAGTCCAGCTTTATCTTTTTCCTTTCCCTCCATTGTTTTGCAGTCTCACTTAAAATTGTTGCATGAACAAGATTTTAACTTTTTTATTTTATTTTATTTAATACTGTTTAGTCCAGTCTTGAACATGAAGTTTAAGTTTAAATCTTAAGAATTGTTTTGAGTTTCTAACAGTAGTTCCTGAAAGGGGAAAAGGGCTGCAGGATGTGAACTGGGGACTTGCTGGGATGGAGTCTGTGTGCGGGGAAGCAGTTTCATCTTCAAACAGCACAGCTTCATCCTTTCAGATTGATTTTACAATTTATAGAGGTAAAAGGGGAAAAGGAAATGTTGAACCAACAACAGACAAAGCTGATGCGGATAAATGGGGTTCTACAAGGGCAAGTGATGAGGAAGAGATTGACATAAGCCATAAAAAACTCTTCAAAGACTTTTAAAAAAAAATGTATGCTTTTCTTGAAGAAAGCTTCAAAGAACACAACATCCTCAATCCTGTAAGTAAAAATGCAAATGCATGTATGTTTTTGTGGGTTCATTTGTAGCATGTTTGATCAAGAAGATTGGAGGAGAAAGAAGCTAAGATCGTGTTCATTATTTTGTTGCGTACCAAAGATGCGCTTCAAGTAATGACTTGTTTTTCAGATGGCATGGATTACACTAGTTTATACTAATATTCTCCTAATTCATATGCAGAAACAAGATTTCTCTTGCAAAGCTGTTGAATCTTCATCTTTGCCAAGTGGAAGTTTAGTTCCAAAACAGAAGAGCTAGATACGTACCTATGTTTATGTGACATTTGTTTATTCATGTGAGAGTGCAATATTGAAACAATTATTCAGTGCATATACGATTACGCAGTACAAATTTGAAGCAGACAAGTAGATTATGTGCATCTAAGGAAAGAAATGGTGTGAGACACTGACGAGAGAATAGGAGGATGCAAAAGGAGTTTCAAGAATTAAGAGGGTTGAAGGTTTCCCAACCTTTCCACATGCAATGTCCTACTACTACTACTATTACTACCACTACCACTACCACTACCCTCGCAATGTGCCCCTCTTGTGAATGTGTTGCCATCGGCGGTAGCCCATCACCACTGCTGTCGCCGTCCGTCCGGTTGCAGCCAGCCAGCAATGGAGTAGTGGTTGATACTACTAGTTCTGAAATATCTTTTTAAGTAGACACTGTTTTCATTGTAATCTGTCTAAACGACTGTTGCTTTAAAGTTTAGACTCTAGATCAAAATGTAGTATTTTGTTTGCTTGTACGTGTGTACACACTTCTGAGTTTGACCATGTCAAGGTTGTGTGACACCTAATTTTATCTAAGGTGGTATAATATTATAGCATCAATTTTATATTTATAAAAAAATTGACTTTTAAAGAGAAGTGAAAATGATAATAATAATTAGTTCTCGACAGGGGGGTGTAATTTGTTAACCAAACCCGCCAGAAACCCTTCGTTCATCTCTATATGCTTCACCTTCAGCTTCAGATCACAAGTCTCCAGCCTTTTGTTCACAAATTCTGTTGTTTTTCTTCGTCACTTCACCGAATGAACAAGGGGAAAACCCCTCAACGTCTCAATAAATTAACACAACTCACAAATTCCACAAAAACCATCGAGAAGTCCATTAAAGTCAAACGCAAACCAAAACGAAAGAACAATTCAAAAATTCAAGAAAATGGTGGAATGATACCTCCAGCATCACAATCTCCATCGTCTTTATGCTACGATAAATGGGCAATCTTGGGTCCTGATTTCTACCAAATTGATGCCGTTGACCTTGCCCCACGTTTGCTGGGCAAGTTTCTCAAGAAAGATGATGTTGTTCTTCAGATAACCGAGGTGATGTTCTACTTTTTATTTTTTCCCTTCTTAAACGGGTTGTTTGATTAAACTATTTATGTATATATGTGCGTATATTGGCTGTTAAATTGATTTTGGGTTAACGTGATTGTATATATATATGTGTATGGGTTAATGACTTAATGTATACAATAGGTGGAAGCTTATAGGCCTAATGATTCAGCTTGCCACGCCCGATTTGGCATTACATCAAGAACTGCCCCTGTTGTAAGATGATATTCCTCTTATTTCCATTCTGCTTTACTTTTGTTTTTCTTCATTTACTTAGATATATATAATTAGGGGAAGACAGTTTGGGCTGATTTTGAAAATGGCCTACTGCATTATTAGTTTTTATATGGTCGATGGCTGCAGATGGTGGTATCCTAGGGATGGTACAATGATTTCTTACAAATGCCCCTCGATGAGACCTAAATGCTTAAGCTATATGTAAACAAACGAAGTTCTGTGGAAGAGTTCAGATTTTCTGCTGGAGAAAAGGTTAAGATTGTATGAGTACTGGTCTCTGTTCGTTTTTGAACAATGACAGTCTCAAAATCAGCAGCGAGGTGATAAATTGAAGGGAAGGGACCCTAAATGTGCAGTCATGATGTTCAAAATGGATAATTCCAGGGAAGAATGAGAATTGAAAGAATCGATTGTGTGTGACTGTTTTGAATCTAGCCAAATTTCTTTGCAATTGCATATTCTCACAGAACGGAATAGGAAAAGGAAAGCAATCATTCCAAATGCTTCATCTCAACATTGTTTTAGATTGCTAATTGCTTCGCTGTGTGGGGTATTTTGAGTTGTCTTATGTGTAGTTCCACTTCCATGGCCACAGAGGCCATGAGCTGAACAATGCTAAACAGCTGTTGATTAAGTTGGAAATAAGTTATAGCTGAAGCTTTTACTTTGGGTTCCTCATCTTTATACGTCTTTGAACATTGTTTTGTGAATTTCAATCATGATCAATCATGTCACTTGATTTTCTATAGAACATTGCTATGATGCCAAAATATCCTTGCCTGCCTATTTGCATTCCTAAATTTTTTTTGTTGTTTACCAATAAGTTTCACTTCTAATGTCTTCCTTTGAGTCCCCAAACTCTGTTTTTGTATACAATGTCAATCAATTAGACTTAATAGGATTGTGGAACAATTGATCCCCTAATAGCACTTCTGGTACAAAGAGATGAATGGCACAGAGAACAGTGTAAATATGTAAATGCAATACTTTCCTTGTCTTTTGTGTTTTTTTCTCATTGGTAATAATGGTTGCAGAAACAGAGAAATTCAACTGAAAGCAAAATATATCAGAAGCTTTCATTTAAGGCCATAAAGGTCACTCTTCATTGTGGTGTGCATATGCCGCATTGATAATTCAAAACATGGGAATTCAGGACAGTATCAGCCCTGAGAAGTATTTGATACAACAATATTAGAAATGACTTATATTCTTTGACATACAAGAGGTTGATTGTTACATTAACCATACATGGTAAATTTTCTAATTATATCCTAATTCTTTACTGTAATAGTTTGGACCAGGAGGACACACATATGTTTATCTTTGCTATGGTCTCCATACCATGCTTAATGTTGTGGCAGACAAGGAAGGGGTTGGAGCTGCTGTCCTCATTCGTTCATGCGCTCCTGTTAGTGGTAATTTTGGATAAGCAATTCAGTCAATTCTTATGATATATATTTTTTTAAAACTTTTGCATCCTTTTGCCTATGCTGCTTCATCTTTCTCCCTAAATTGTTGCATCATGTCAATCAATACCATGAACTATGGACATCCTATATTCAATGACTTTCTGACTAATATGGGCAACTATTTCATGTATCTCATTTCAGGTAAGTATCAGTATCTTAATCTTGTATAAAATCTATAAAATCTTAACTGATGTTTGGTTCTCCTTGGAAAAAGTTCTGGTCTGCAACGGCAAGTTTTCATTATTTCCAGAGCTTATTTTGTTAAAATTGCACGGTTAAAATTTCAATAATGGATTTCTTTCTATTTAAGGAATGGAAACAATTCAGCAGCGTCGTGGTTTAAAAACTGAGAAGCCGGTTCTCCTTACAGGGCCTGGAAAGGTAAATTATGACCTTATCTTCGTACGTGTTCGCTTCTTGATTTGGCCACATAATATTTTTTCTTCAACCAAGCAGCAAAGTGTATAACTGATTTGCAATTATTGAGGCATCATTCCTATACTTCATTATTTTTTACTAGAGTCACTTCATGCTGCGTCTATCAGTAATTGTGCAATGGACCAGTGGTAACATATAAATAGTTGCGGAAGTCGCTGGTTTTCTTCCTCTTTGAGTTTTAGGGAGATGCAACCACTTAGCACAAAAGCTATAAGACATGCAATCCACCATATATTACCCAGAAGCAGGCCCGGGAATCCACCCCAAGCCCACTCCATCTGGCCCTTGCTTCAAAGGACACCTTATAAAAGCGCTATTGGGCCATTCTCATATAGCGACAATAGGCCCCACTCCCGTTTCAAGTCCGCAGTAGCATTATAAACCCACTCAATGGAAATGCTCCAGCATTAACTCGAACAAGGGACCTCCAACTGCAACCATTTTGCCCGAAAGTTTTAGATGTTGGGAGGTGCAATCCACCCTGTATATCCGAGAATCAGGCATAAGAATATACCCTAAGCCCACTCGTTTGTGCCTCAATTCGAAGAACACCTTAGGAAGGCACTATTGGGCCATTCCCATATAGCAACAATAGGCCCACCCCGTTTCAAGCATATTCTTGCATTAAGTTACCTTTTAAACCAGCTAAGAGACTCTTTCATTAGGGTTACACTTGGGATTAAATGAGTCCTCGAATCATTGGTAACAGCTGATCAAGAAATACGACTTATCAGTGCCTTCCTCTGTGTTCTAGTCAATTCTTGATGTAAATGCATCTGAATGTATTCTTCCCTGTAACACACTATGTTATGGATTATTTTCTCCCTACAGATTATCATGATCAAGAAACACGACTTATCAGTGCCTTCCTCTGTGTTCTAGTCAATTCTTGATGTAAATGCAAATGAATGTATTCTTCCCTGTAACATACTATGTTAAGGATTATTTTCTCCCTACAGATTATCATGGACAAAAGCAATAAAATTTGGGTTGATTTATGCAAGCAAGTAAAAGTGGATGTAATGATTGCTCTTTAAATTATTAAACGGAAGAAAATTCAGTCACCTGAGATGCTACTTATTTTGTATCCCTTCTATCTAAAGTGACAGTTACCATTGTCACATTCTTTTTGGTGGTTCTTTAGTCCTTTCACCTTAGTTCTGGTCCTTGATCTGTTTTAGCTGCTCCTATATGAGCTAATTCATTAGCTGTATTTGTATCAGTATAATGTTAATACATTATTTGGGTGGGGGGACTATGATTATTTTATTTCTCATTAGGAGGCACTAATTGCAGTGTGCACGGAATTCAAAGGTACAAGTTTTGTTCATATCTTTATGCAAGAATCATTCGACAAATGCCTTTGGTTCAGGAGATGGTAATTTTGTAAACATGTGTAATATATGCTTGCTTTTATTTGACAATTTCACTTCCTTTTCTAGGTCGGACAAGCATTAGGAATTTCAACCGAGTGGTCTAACCATCCTCTCTTTACACTCGGTAAGCTATCTGTAATTTCTTTCCGAACTAATATGCATTAAAGGATTCTGACTGACTGAAAGAGAATGGCTTAGGAGGTTTGGAACTCTTAGATGGACCAGAGCCAGAAAAGATACTAGTTGGTCCAAGAGTCGGAATAGAGTATGCATTACCCGAGCATGTCACTGCATTGTGGAGATTCGCAATGGCTGATACTCCATGGATAAGTGCTCCTAAAAACACTCTCAGAGCTCCATAACTAGGAATTTAGCGATTTGCTAAATATACTCGTTCACATCTTCTCTTAATATGTAATTTGGTTTGTTATTAATATTATTATTTTTTAAATCTATCAACCTGCATGCCTATAAACATTCTCAAAAGTTGTAAAGGTTTATTCGAAGAATAATAGGACTCTAATGCTAAAAAAGTAAAAATTGGGAACCAAATGCTATGGAAAACTAAAGGTTGAGGTCCTCCAATGTAATTTTTTTTATATATGATTTTTATTTGATTTGTGGAGCTTATATGCAGACAAGTAGAACTATCACAATTAAGGAACAACAAATCCTTCTGTTTTGATTCATTTTATGTGTTTCTACGAACTTATTCATCACTTATTTCTGCTTATAATTTAAGTCGATTATACATGCCAAGCATGCGCTAGCGCTAAATAGTTTAGTCTTAGTCTTGATATCGAATACATGATATTTGTAGCGCGTGGGAGTAATTGTCGAGAAGTAATTTTATTTAAGATGCTTTAATGTAATGATATTTGTGTTACTGTGTATTTATTCAAATATTGCCATTGTAAAGTCAAGAAAAAATATATGAGCCAAAAGTGCCAGCAAAAGTGCACACTCCATTCCCAAATAAGATAGAAGGCAATTCTTTTTGCAAGTATCAAGATCACACCCATTAGCATTTAGTATTGTTCTGCATCTTTTCAGGGCATCCACTTCAACTGCTACAAATGCAACTGAAAATATGAAGANTTTATTCAAATATTGCCATTGTAAAGTCAAGAAAAAATATATGAGCCAAAAGTGCCAGCAAAAGTGCACACTCCATTCCCAAATAAGATAGAAGGCAATTCTTTTTGCAAGTATCAAGATCACACCCATTAGCATTTAGTATTGTTCTGCATCTTTTCAGGGCATCCACTTCAACTGCTACAAATGCAACTGAAAATATGAAGAGAAAGGAATTTTATAATTTCTTTTCAATTAAAATTGATCTGTCATATTTGATACGGAATATTGCAAAGGAAAGACAAACCTGAAAGGACGAGGAGAAGAACTGAACAAGAAAAAAACTTGGTCATCTTTCACAAAAGTTGCATTAAACTCTTTCAGTTGTTTCTTTGTTGGTACTTAAATAGTTTGGAAATTGCTTCTCAAATTAATTAAATCTATTGTGATTCCAATAAATCCCAATCTGCAATAAAGAAATTACTAAAAAAATTATTGATTTGTCAACTCAAATTTACCATTTTTGTGATATTATATATAACTTATTCAAAAAAATATGAAGAACACTTCTGAAATTGATTAAATTTAATAACAATACAATAAGTTAAAAGAATAAAAAAAATTAATGATTGATGACTCAGATTGCCATATACTCGTTGAACAACATCTGAAAAAATAAAAATAAAATATGATTGTTATAAATCTCATATGCAATTTAGTAACTAAAAGTTGATAATTGGTAATCCAAATTTATTGAATCTCCAATTAGGGGAAGGAAAAAAAGAAAAAAAATGAAACAGTCAAGCCATCAAATAATTTAGAAACTGAGATTTTGAAGTAGTTGGTGGACCTGTCAACATTTCGATTTTAAAAAAATCAAACCGTTTAGAAATAGGAGGGTGTGAGTTTCAAAAGTTAAAAACCACTTAAAACTATATTGAACTATTTGTTGGAATATTGCATCCAACATCAGTTCACACGATTCAGCAGCTCTTCTCCAGCTCCCCAGCACATGCAGCTTTTTCCAGATCCTTCTATCACACGATCCAACACATGCTTCATCTAGATTCTTCTTTAATTTATTATGTAGTTAGTTTGTTAGATAGTTTAGCCTATAAATAGATCAATGTATTCACAATGTTAATTGAGCTTGATGAATAATAAAATATCCTTCTTCTCAAGTTCCTTGAATGTGTTTACCATGTTGAATTCTATCCTTTAATTTCAGTTTGTTTCATTTTATTTATGCAGGTTACAGCAGCTTCAATTTCGTTTTCCTTCCTTGATTTTATCATGGTATCAAAGCGACATCTATCTGCTGCTGCAGTCTCTGTTCTTCAGCTAAGGATCTCGAATTGACTCTGTTGCAGACTATGATTCATCATCTGCACAGATCTGCAATTCCAGTCCGTTCCACTCTGCTGGTTTATATGTTCTTGGTTTATTCTTGTTGTGTTACTGCTAGTTCTTCACATTCAATATCCAGAACTGACTATGGAGTTCCGAAGTTCTTCATTCTCGTCTGCCATGTGTTTGTTAAAATGCTTGCACAGGCATGGAGTTGCACTGGTAGTTTTATTTGCTGTCCTAGCTGGAGTATTGTTTAGCATTTCCATTTTTCATTTTACTCATCAATGTTGATAAAGTTTCTCTTCAGCAAATGCCTGGTTTCAGAGCCATGGATGCTCTTTCATTCTGGTTGAAGTATATTGCTATTTCTTTTTTGGAATGCTTTTCTATTGGACTTTAATATGGACCCCATGCATCTTTTCCAATGGCTTCTCTTGCATCTTTGCTCTCCTCTCTACAGTTCAAGATGTTTCATCTTGAGGGGGGGAGTGTTGGAATATTGCATCCAACATCACACACGGTTCAGCAGCTCTTCTCCAGCTCACCAGCACATGCAGCTTCTNCATTTTTGCTATTCCCTCTACAATTCAAGATGTTCCATCTTGAAGGGGGAGTGTTGGAATATATGCAAGTTGCATCACCATCACGTTCAACAGTTTCTCTCCAGCTCATCAGCTTCACCAGCAGCATATCTTCCTTCCAGATCCTTCTTATCACACGGCCAACACATGCTTCATCTAGATTCTTCTTTAATTGGTTATGTAGTTAGTTTGTTAGATAGTTTAGCTCATAAATAGATCAATGTATTCACAATGTTAATTGAGCTTGAATAATAAAATATCTTTCTTCTCAAGTTCCTTCAATGTGTTCACCATGTTGAATTCTATCCTTTAATTTCAGTTTGTTTCATTTTATTTCTGCTGGTTACAGCAACTTCAATTTCGTTTTCCTTCCTTGATTTTATCACTATTCATCCAATTTATATTTTTTTAAAAAAAATTCTTATTTTATCTAAGATATATGATTTATTAGTTCACTTTTATATTTCAACAAATTTACTTGCTAGTTGATTGCTATTGGTTCTTCAAAAAATATAATGATTTATAAAAATATTTTTCTTATCTATTTCAGAAAGAATGAATTTTGAAAGATAAAATTTTATATTTGAACTTGTATTATTATTATTATTATTATTATTATTATTATTATGTTTTAAGCTTGTATTGAAACAAATATACAAATATTGTAACATTTATGCTTAGAATGTCTAGTTTAAGTATTATATTGAGATTTTAAGTATCTATAAGCCCCCGTTTGACACTCATTTCTTTTTTATTCTTATTCTCATTCTTTATTTTAACCGCACATTCTATCAATAAAATAATATTACACACAAATCTAAAAATTCTCTTTACTTTTTAACCACACATTCTTCATCAATCACTATTCAAAAACACATTTTTGTTTTTCTAAAATGGGTGTCAAACAGGGACTAAGTTTTAATTGGTTCAAAATGCAAATTTTGAATCAATGACATAATTTTGAGTTAGAGATGACAAAAAAACCCGACCTACCCCGAATGGGGCGAAAAAAATCCACCCTGACGGGTTGGCACGGCGGGACGAGGATCGCCGCCCCCATCTCAGGTCCCTTGCCTCACCCAGTGAAGAATAAAAAAAAAATTATTACAAATTACAAAAAATAAAATAAAAAATTAGTTAATTGAAAAAA
>CAIGRR010212683.1:0-10673 GCA_903798365.1 Fraxinus sp. 1973-6204 | reverse complement strand
GGCTTTTCCCTTATTAGTATGTTCACAGCAAATTAACCACTTACAAAAAGAGACTTACTGATGTTCCTGTGGATGCTTCTGGGCTTGGGGGTTGTGCTATTGTTGAAGACCTAATGTAGTGATATTTCTAGTGTTTTTGGATTGGACGATGTAGGTGAAGTTGGACCGTTTAGCTTTAGCATATTAGTAATAAAAAATTTAAAAGAAGCCCAAAAAAAAAATGAGCCCAGAAGCCCAGGATGGGCGTGTGCCCACACTGGGCCGTATATGGCTCCGCCCATGTTGTCAAAAGTAATTTTTTTTTGGAAAAAAAAAATATAATTAAAAAGCAGAAAAAAGTATAAATTTACGTGCAAAATTATTTTATTGACAGAAAGTAGTTGAAAATAAGTTTTAGAAATCTTAAAAAAGTTATACCAAATATGTGTTAGATTCGTTATATATCAAATTTAAGTAGTTTTGTGTTGTTGACTGGTTTTTCGTTTAGTGAATTATTGAGGGTGTCATGTGATATGGAGTGCATTTAATGACATATTGGTTTCTTAATTGACAATTTTTACTAACAAAATAAATAAATAATATTAAATTACCTAAAGTTCAAATTCTTAAGCATAGTAATATAAATTATAATTTTACATGTAAAAGTATAATTTTCTTCACATTTTCATTTTTGTTGGTTTGTACTATTCAAATATAAAGATGTATTAAAAATTGAATATGCAAATTGTTCATAAATTATATATATTTCCTTTATTTATTCCTCGATCCAATGGAAAAATTGAAGGTTGCTTATCTTTGAAGTATGAACATAACAATTACTACATGTGTTTCTTACATATCAATGCTCGATCTTTGCATGGTGCCCAACATGTAATAGTAGAATATTTTACATTGGATACCTTGATTATAAATCCAAGACAAGTAATCAATGTTTTTAATGTTGCGAAAACTAGTTCCAACTTCAATTTTCCTTTTATATTTGCATCGCCTTTTTGGGAGGAATGTTGAAATATGAAACTAGAATGTTGGGAGAGGAATTCCTTTCCTTTAGCCTACGGGTTTGTATCTAGTGCTACAATACGCGATCCCATGTCTCATAGATTTGTTGAGGATCTACATTGACTACTTTAACATTTTGTACTTAACAAATATTANATTCCTTTCCTTTAGCCTACGGGTTTGTATCTAGTGCTACAATACGCGATCCCATGTCTCATAGATTTGTTGAGGATCTACATTGACTACTTTAACATTTTGTACTTAACAAATATTATCTTACTTCACTGATAAGATGGACGAAGAATCGAAGGGTTAAATATTTTGGTTGTGAGAAATGGAGTTAGTGGCCCTCTTGAAGTTGCTTGATAGCCTACAACCCAATTGAAAGAACATTCATCACTAGATCTATTATTACAACTTAATTTGTACAAATGCGAGTTTTGAACCAAATGCTTATATGAGACATAAAAGAGAGCATCATTTTATGTTGTTCAAAACGTAGTAAAATTATATTTTTTGTTGATAATTTAATCTTAATTGTCGCATAAAATTTGGTTGAAAATAATGTATACATGTAGAATCATTCAAATGTTCCAACATTTTTAAACGTTATCGATCAACAATTACAATCAGTTATATTATTAATATTTAGGAGGAAAAAATTTAATATTAGAACGAGCTAAACACCAATGTAGTGTTTAATATTTGAATAAAGAAAAGAAGATTTTTCCGAAATTTCTATGCTGTTTGAGCAGAGCCAAAACAAATGTAACATCATTAAATTCCCATAAAACTCTAATTAAGTAGTAATAAAACAAGCATATGCCCCAGAAGAACATTCTCAACAGAAGTTAAAAATTTATTGCATCATACGGCGTCGTGTAGAGTTCCCGGAGTTGCCGCGTATGACTGTNGAAGAACATTCTCAACAGAAGTTAAAAATTTATTGCATCATACGGCGTCGTGTAGTTCTCCCGGAGTTGCCGCGTATGACTGTATCCAACCGCATAAACGAACAATGATACCTCGTTCACTTAGAATTTTGTCGCGGCCCTGTAGTCAAACGGAGTTTCCTATTTGACGCCGGTGGTGCGGCGTTTACAAACCTACACCACTGCCCCTCAACCTCTTCTTCACCGACTCTTTTTAGCTCTTTTCTCCAAGTGTAAAGAAACTCTCTCTCTCTCTCTCTCTCTCTCTCTCTCCCCCCTTTGTGCAACGAGTAAAATGTTGTTTGGGCACTCGAATGCTGTTGGAGATTTCTTGAATAATCGGTGAGTTTAAGTTGTTAATTACTTTTATTGATTTTATTTGCTGCATTGCTGATTCGGTCTATAATTATGGAGAATTCTGCTGAATTTCGCATTCTTGCTGATAGTAACCGAAAAATTAAATTCTTATTAAGATACAAATTGAAATTGATTTTCTTCTCTTATGGTGATATGGTTAAGTCATCTTTGTTTAAGTCCTATTATTCTATAAAAAAGAAAAACTATTTGGAATCATAGTTTCTAATTATTCGAATATTACCTAAATGAAGTGGCCGTAAAAGTTTATGTAACAGTGTAGCCTATCTATACTGTTGATGTGTCAATCCAGTTGCAAATTGATATATTTTTCTCTGGTTGAATTTTTTTTTACAGATCGAAGGATGGTATAGTTCAATTAGGCACTTATCAGATATGCGGGATGGGGAGTGAAACTGTGGCAGAGAATTGGTTTGGTAATGTATGGAGAAGTTCGCGCAAGGGTAGAGCATTGGATCCTAAGAAGCCTGTGATTGGAGTTTTGGCATTTGAAGTCTCAAGGTTGATGTCCAAAGTGATTTATATATGGCAATGTCTTGGTCATCAGCAGATTGTTAGATTGAGAGAGGAGATTGTAAACTCAATTGGCATTCAAAAACTTGTTTCCCGAGATAATGACTATCTGATGGATCTTGTTCTTGCTGAGATAATTGAGAATCTGGTGAGCGTGGCGAAGTCTGTGGCTATTCTGGGGAAGAAGTGTGAAGACCCAGTATACCACAATCTGGAACGAGTATTTGACGATCCAGGTGAGATAGATCCCAAATGGATATGTTTGCAATATAGGCTCAAGAAGATGGAGAGGAAGGTTGAGAAAATGGAGAAGTTTGTAGTGTCTTCGGAGCAATTGCATCAAGCGCTTGAAGTGTTGGCAGAGCTCGAGCAGAATCTGAGGCGAATGAGGGCTGGTGCTTGTACGGGCCATGTGAATTTATTTGAGTTTCAGCGGAAGGTAGCGCGGCAACGTCTGGAAGTGAAGAATCTTCAGGAGACATCTCCTTGGGTTAGAACATATGATAATATTGTTCGGCTGCTTTTTAGATCCCTATTTACGATTGTGGAGAGGATCAAGCATCTATGTAGGATAAACCAGATCGGAAATGTTGATCTGGGCGTCTCTGATGACAAGAGTAGATCAAGGAATAAGCAGTTGCCTGTTCTTTCCCCGTCATCCATCCATTCGGAGAAAAATACTCAAATGAAAGTCAGACTATTAGCTCTTGATGGTTTGAAAGGACAGATGATTGGTGGAAGTAATTCGCCTTTTAAAGGGAGCTACATACCTTCAAGCAATGACACATTGGCATCGAATGATACTTCTAAAAAAAACACTGATGACACCAAAGCAGTTCCAAATCGATACTGTTGCACAACTCTCACTCAACAATCTTTCTTCAATTCCAAGAGGAAGCTGTTAAATGCCCCTCCATCTACTCTTGGTTACACTGCTTTGGCTCTCCACTATGCAAATATCATCCTAATAATTAAGAAGCTAGCTTCAGCTCTCGAATTGATCAGTCACGACTTGAGAGATGATCTTTACAATATGTTACCAACAAGTATCAGAAACCGTCTGAGAGAAAAGCTCAAGGTATTTTCCAAATCTTCAGGTTCATTGACTTATGATGCAGCCTTTGCAGAGGGGTGGAAGTTAGCACTGGCAAGGATGCTGGAATGGTTGTCTCCACTTGCTCTTAACACGATAAGATGGTATTCAGATCCGAACATTGAAAGGCAGCGAGTGAATTTTGGGTCGAATGTGCTTCTTGTCCAGACCCTTCACTTCGCCAAGCAAGTAAAGACTGAAGCAGCAATCGTTGAGCTTCTCATGGGATTAAATTACCTCTCAAGATTTCGTAGAGAAATTAAAGAAAAAACCTCTGTGCAGTCTTCATTCAGTAGAGCATGTGATGGTTATATTTTACCCAAGGATAATTTTTATTATTACATGATTGATGATGCATCATTATAGATTTCTCATGTGCCTTGCAGAATTTAATGAAGAGTTTATAGTTTGGTTACATAAATCTTGCGTTATATATGGCTCCATGATGACAAACTTGTTTGATAAGAACAATTTTTCCAGTAGCAGCAATCTAAACTTTTTCCTATGGCATGTTTGGTGTCACCGAAGAATTAGTGAACATCCTCATTGCAATTCATGGATCCAGTGTAATTCACAAAGAATTTTGTAGAAAATGTAGAAATAAATGCAACAGTTTTGCTTGGTGCATATCAAGTTTGACATCACGGGTGACATTGTGTGAGTGGAAAGCTTTTTGTACATTGATTTTAACAACACCAGACTTACATCTCTAACTTTTATCGAATTATCAAAAATTTATATTACAAACATACAATCTATTAGTGCCATAAACGATATGAGAAAAGTAACTTTAAGATGTAGACTGGGTGGGACTGCGTAAGGTCCCAAAGGAAGTCCAAAAAAGCACCTAAAAATGCTTTTAAGACACTGACATATTATATCATACACCTTATTGGTATTGCTTTCAATGGCAGTAATTTGCGAACAGTCACTCCGATTCTCTCTCTGGTGTCCATAATGTCATTCCTAGCAATCTCGTCAATCTCCCAGTCAAATTCATGCAGTAATGATCCGAGTGCAAGATGCAGCATGCGGTGGGCCAAAGGAATTCCTGCACAAATCCTTCGTCCAGCGCCAAATGGAATCAATTCAAAATGCTGCCCCTTGTAGTCAATTTTTGAGCCCAAAAATCTCTCTGGCTTGAATGAAGATGGCTCATCCCAACACTCTGAATCCCTTCCAATTGCCCACGCATTTACAAAAACTTGAGTGTTTTTGGGAATGTGATACCCCATGAAATCGGTATCTTGAGTAGCCCTTCGAGGGACTAGGAACGGAATTGGAGGATGCAATCGGAGGGTTTCTTTCACAACAGCCTGTAGGTAGGGCAAATTCTCGATGTATTTCTCTTCGAATTTGTTGTTCTTTCCAATTACCTCTGCAAGTTCATTTTTAACCTTGACCATTGTTTCGGGATGGGATAGGAGCTCGACCATCACCCACTCGATGGTGCTGCTGGTGGTTTCTGAACCTGCTAAAAACACCTCCTGCAACCAACGGAAAATACGGTATGACATGGTTGTTTGTTTTGTTCTTCATGAAAAGGAAAAATTTCCCGGATGATTTTATAGAATACAAATTCTCAATCAAATTCTAACAAGTTCGTAGTAGTGAGATATGAAATGTGCTTAATTTGTAGAAATTTGGCACAGGTAATTTGTTGTATCTGTTTTGCCCGGATAATTAGCCTCAATCGATCACATAACCAGAGACAACAAATATTTGGATTTCTAAATATGTGTGAAAAAACGTAAGATTTTCTCTGAATCTTAAAAAGAAGTCTTTCGAAGAATATTACCATTATGATTATATTGAGGGCATGATCTGATATTTTCTCTGGCTCATCCTTTCCATTTCCTTCAAACTGTAGCAAAACTTCCAGGAAGTCCTTTTTTTCTTTACCATCTTGCCGTTCTTTCAACCTCTCGCCAACAAATCCCCCAACAACTTTTAATGTTATTCCTTGATCACGATCCATCTTTCGTTTCAAACCTTGTGGATCTAGCCATTTGAGCCATGGGAACAAGTCAACGATGTTTGGATGGCCTGACCACTCCATTAGCCCCATCATAGCTGTGAAGAATTCTGATCCCTCTTCTGATTGTGGATCCACCAAGTCACGCGATAACATGAGGTTCCCCAGCATGTTGAATGAGGCCAGAAACACAAAGCGCGCCAAATGAATCCCCCCTGATTCTTTGGCTGAAGTGGATTCCTTTTCAATCCATTGGATCATATTATTTATGCATCTTTGCCGAATGGATACAGTTTCATTGATTCTTTTGTTGACCAACATTTCTACTGTCATTATGCGCTTCATTACACGCCAATATGGTCCATAAGGGGCTAGTGACAATGCTGCCTTATTGAAGCCTTTGGATTTCATGACCTCAGTGATAGTGCGTTCGACGAACGTTATATCGTGGTTCTTGAAGAGCTCTGCAGCTGCCTTTGCAGTGAGCACTGCCATTGTGTTTATTGACCCGATCCTGAACCAAACAACAGGACCGTACTCTTTCCTTAGGCTGGCTATGGTTTTATGTGGCATGGCACCAAGTTGGAACATGTTACCGAACACTGGCCATCCTGGGGGCCCAGGCGGCAGCTGCTTGGACTTGGATTTCATCCGCTGGCAGAGGAGGACCAGGGCTGGTGCCATAATGACAAAGCACCAAACAAGAACTCTCAATACGAAATCCATGTCTGGCAAAGTCTGGTAAGTTCTTGGTATTGAACCCCTTTTTATGCTTTGGCTGTTTCGAAGTTTCACTAGTTATAAGATAGCCTACTGGGAAAACTTTTTAATATTTATATGCTAAAATTTGATATCGTGTTAGCTAACGTTGATGTTGCTATGAAATTTGTTTATTGTTAGTCAACTCCTGCTAGCCTTCTTTATTAATTAGCTGATTATGGAAAATTTGTCTGCATTCTGGAAGTAAGCAGGGAATCCTACAAGAATCTATGCTCAGGGGACCCTCCCTCTTTTTGGACATTAGTTCTCTTACATAGTCCTTCACAAGCTGCCTACAATATTTATTTAATAATTGGCATCAAACATTGAATTTCTTGCTATATGAAAAGACCGCCTGCAATTATTCGTTTAAACCTGCAATGTGTCCTGTCTTCATTAATATTTAACTTCCCCGTGTATTGGATGTTATTTGCAGTATTCCACCAGCTTGTGAACTCTTGAATACGAATCTTTCAAGGGAATATGACAATATGTGAAACAAAGTGGTGAAAAACTCTCGCATGAATTTTTTAACTGTACTTAAGAGCATCTTTACTCTGTCATCATTTGAATTGAGCGCGTTTTTGGTCCAGCTAAAAATATTTTTAGCCGATTTTGCTACTTCGTGAACAGTGCAATATAATTATCCTACTAGTCAAGTCCGTCACCAAGCCGTAGGAGCTCTCAGAAATCGATTTGAGTACCCGATCGTCAATGCTACCTTGTCGAGGAACGCCTTAGATATTTACCTAAACTTGTACGTCCTTGAGCAGGTTTTACGTGCACTCGAACTCCACCTTCGTCAAATCAGTCACATATTCTAATATTTTAACTAAGATGCCGTGGTAGCTATACGGGAATCTGGAATATTTGGATGGCCAGCCGAGTCCATGATTCCCTTCACTTCATTCTGTGGCCTCTTTCGACTCTGAATTCATAAAATAACGGGAAGAAATCTTATTCCCAAGCATGTTAAACAAATGTATAAACTACCTTAGTCAAGTTCGTCAGTCTCAATAAAAAAAAAAAAAAAAAAAACTATTTTAGTGACTGGCTATAATTTAATGTTGCATTGACTAAAGTTTCTCTGCACAGACCCATAGGCAGCCCGCTTAGATATCGAATGTGCAAAGTCTAGCCAAATTTTGTTTGCTTTCTTCACTACTTCCAGTATTTCATTCATCTACAAAGGCGATGATTGACCCCCTCACCAATTTATGGACATCACTGTCACATTATTCAATGAAATTGATATAGTAAAATACTTACACGAATTTCTTGTCAACAAATTTGGACTCCATTTCCGTGCAAAGATCACTGATCCGAGCATAAGAGTCGGCAATTGTTTACACTTCGACAATCAAGTAAATTGTTGAAAATATATATGAAGAAGAATATAGGATGTAAAAGAGACGAGAGTTTTGGATGTTTAGAATTGCTTGCCTTTTATGTGAGCTATGCATGAGTATTTGTAAAATTTTTAACTATGCTACAAGTACATAATGTGTTACCGAATTGACAAGTGACGGTCTCCTATTGGGGGCCAGACGCTCCCCAATATAGGCCACTACTTGTCAATTCGGTAACCAAAATAATTCTAAAAATTTTAGGTTAAATTTGGTTAAAAATGTTCCATACCTAATGAACATGTATCGTGGTTATTGATTGAACAATATCAACAAAATTACAATATTGGTAGTTGTTCTTCTAGATCTACTCCAGATCAGCCATGATTCTTGGTTAGTGTTTAGGGGCTGGATACTGTTGTCTCCTCAGAAGACAAACTTTTCGTCCCACATTAGTACCTGAGAGTGATTTATTAAATTTTGAGGAAACGAAATGAAATCCCGGTAATCATATAAAAGATCAGATCTGTCCAATATTACGTTGTTTTGTATCAAAACACAATTTAGCAGCCGTCCCCATTTATCAACAACCCAACTTAAGCTTAAAAATTGAAATGGGCCAATTAATTGGCCCAATGTTATAAAATAAGTGGATGCCATTGATGATCAAAAATTTAAATCAACCACAAGAAAGAAAGAGTATTATTCCTCCTAAACCCAAAATGCCAAATATGTGCCATAAATGTGCATAATATCGATATCAAAACATAATAGACCACATTAAATTTCATAACAGGTCCCGGTGTCCTCATAGGGAAAGACCCAACATTCTATCAAACGTCCGGTTGCACATTCAAACGTCCTATTTGCCATCCGAACGTCCGCTTCCCCATTTTTAATAAAAAAATTTGAATTTTATGCTCATATAGGCATAAAAGCAATAGTTTAATCAACAAATAAACACATAAATATGTTAGTCACATGTTTCAAATTCATGTAGAATTTTCAAACCTCTTCGAATATGTGAAAATCTATCAAGAGCTAGAAATTTAGTAAAACTATTGGTCAATTGATTTTTCATATTAGCTAGTAAATCAAAGTGGGTGCATTTGGATGCCAAAGACGTAAGATTTTAGTGTCATTAAGATATCTAAAAATTCGTTTTTCAGTACAAAAGTGCTATTAGATTGAAATATAGCGCATAAGTATAAATATAATATCGGGTCAACTAGCGGTTAAGTAAAAAAAAAAAAAAAAGATTCGATCATACCTTCATGTTTTGTTATGTTTACGAATATACCTTGATTATCCAATTTGATTGATGAATTCTTTGGAGTGTTCATTCGCTTCAGTTCTTTCATTTTGAACTCAATTCTTTTTTAAGAATAGAGATTGTTTCCCGATCTTGTGCTCAAAATATCCACTATCCAAAGACTATTTTGTTCTTTATTTTCTTCGGTGCCTACAAAATTATTTAGTTTTTGTTCTTTAGTACCCATATAACTATGGGTTCTTAATTGTTAGTGTTTGCTCCCGGATTTCCCCGATGAGCTAAGGACTGATCAATCATTAATGAGTCTAGAAAAAGCTTAATCAAGGAAACTGCTTGAAAACAAAGAAAGGTTGGGACTCTTCAAAGGTGATCAATCATCAATGCGTCTAGCAATTTTCCTATCAACTATCCATTTTAGTTTGCGAGTTAAGAGTTGAGCTCGGTAATGGAATAAGAGAAGCAGCTAAAAGCACACTTCTGATTTTGAAAAAAGAAAAGACTAACTGGAAACAGAAAATAATACAATCATGTCTTTGTTGGGATAGGGGTTGGTGTAGCCCTTATGCCGAAAACTGGCTAAAAGATGGAGATATTAATTGAACCGCCTGCTAAGGAAGTGCCTTCTCTTCTAACTCTCTTCTAACTAATATCACATTTGAGGCAATGCCATCTATCGCCTTAAAGTATCTGGCGAAACATTCCGTAAAGGGTGAAAAGAATGCTCGGTTAGAAACAAAATTATCATATCAGATTCAAAGATAGATTCAGTAATAGGTTTATTAATTGCACATAATATCTCCAATGAGAGGATAAAAAACTATTTCAGGATTGCTCGGAAAAATAAAACCTTTATCTTAGTCTTCTGGTATCTAGATAGAATTCTATCGCCTTTTGTTTTTTTTCTGGTGCACTTTATTTGCAATCATGTCAAGTGACCTAGGGCTACCGGTTCGATAGGGCATACCAGTTTCTGATTTTGCAGGTATGCACGAAACTCCACTCCAAGCTCTCTTCCTTCTGACTCGTTTATAAATCCCTCCCGAAGCGGCTTATTCGCTGTCTTCACCCTCTTGCTTCCTTCTTTCCCACCTATCAGGCTTGGGCTATGCTAAGGAATAGAACATGAGGTTTTTAACCACACTGCTTTCGGTACAATCATACAGTTTACAATTCAAGTTGATGAACATCCAACAAATTTGGTTCTCTTTGTGCATTTTACTTGGATAATTCTCGTGTATCAATGGCTAGAGGATGGTATAGATTAATGAAGTCAATTACAGCTAGCATTTACGGCTGCTTCTTGGTATTTGGCATATAGGTGGGGTTTGTGAGATCAATCTGGTGTCAAGGTTTTTCTCCCTTTGACAGAATAACCCTGAGAATTGACACAAGTTCAAGCACATTTGGT
>CAIGRR010212627.1:0-10487 GCA_903798365.1 Fraxinus sp. 1973-6204 | reverse complement strand
TACACTTCCTGTGTATTCTTTTTTATTAATAAATTTTTTGGATGATCTATAAAAAAAAAATGATTTTGATTAAGAAAGAGGCAGAGAGAAATTTTGATTTAAAGAGAGACCAAGGTGCATTATATAGTTGGTGATTCAAGTTGAATTTGCATTGAAGAAATTTGAAAGGAGACCGTAAATTGATATGTTGAATGAGAAGTCCACATTTATAATTGGATGAACAGAAGAATTTAGCATAACAGTTCCGTGAATGTATGAAGGATGCTATCGGAATATTCTATATGTAATTGGGATAAAATTGTCCATGAAATGATTCATCTCATGGACTTTTATTACATTATAGATATATGCAGAGAAAGAAATTTTGATTAAAAGACAGATGATGGTGTATTTTATAGTTGGTGATTCAAGTTTGAATTTGCATCGAAGAAATATGAAAGGGAGAAAGATTCAAATTTGAATTTGTATGAAGAAATATGAAAAGATTTATTATCATAAATGGTTACACTGATTGAGAAGTTAACATTTATAACGAAAGAATTGAAGAGTTTAGTAAAACAGTTCAATGAATGTAAAATATTCTAACCTCGGGGACTTCTAATATATTATATATTATAGATTAAATATAACATATGCTTTCAAACATATATGTAAATAGGCAGAACAAATGGACAAGATTAAGTTACGTTGTATATTTAATTGGAAGACCGCTAATCTAATCCTCTTGAATATTTAAAACGAAAAAACAAAACTATATTAACAATCTCCATTTATGTTTTAATCCTTAATTATCCCTTATCACATTCTCTCTCTTCTCCCCTTCCACTTTTCCGTCACTTGTATTTGCAATCAAATTAAAGCTTAGTGTAGAAAATGTATTTAGACCTATTACAAGATATTCTCGCGTGAACTTCTGGAAGTGTGAGCATATATATCATTTATAAACCCTTTTGGAGGCGTTACACATGTACCGATGGAGGTGTAAACCTCACAACACACGCCTCTAATTCATTTAGATTGACACAGGTATAAGGCTAGACTGATTGCCATATGTTAACACACAGATTTATGCAATTGATTATTAGAAGGCTTTTGCTTCGGTGATAGAGATGAATACTGTTAGAGGCATACTATCCCTAGCAATTAATCGAGACGGGTCATTTTGATGTTAAAAGATCCTTCTTCCATGATGATTTGATGGAAGAAGTGTATATAGATCCACGTTTAGGATTTACACCTCTAGGAGGTAAGGTATGTAAGCTGAAGAAGGCCATTGTATGGTTTAAAGTAATCACTAAGGGGCAGGTTTGAGAAGTTGAGCTGCTTAATGAAAGAGTCGACCTAACAAATTTTTTATTAATAGATGGTGATGATATCACGCTGCTTATTGGGTATGTGGATGATATGATTGTTACATACAGTAACTCTAGTGAGATAGAGAAACTTAAGAGTTATCTTGCTGTAGAATTTGAAATGGACGATTTGAGGACTCAAATACTTTTTGGGCATTGAAATATGTCGTTCCAAGCAATGACTTCTCTCCTCCCAACTAGAATGTACACTAAATCTCTTGGCAGAAATAGAAAACTTAGCCTGTGAACATGTAAACACTCTTATTGAGGTAATCATGGCATATGTATTTATCTCGATCAAACTCTAACAAAGGACATGTCAAAAATTAAAAGGGAGGTTGATGTACATGACTCACACAACACCTGACTTGTTATTTTGCAATGAGTGTCGTGAGCCAATTTATGCATAATCGAGTGACCAGCACTTAAATGCAATAAATCATATCTTGGCGTATTTAAAATCTTCTTTCGGCAAGGTTATTATGTTCTTTTAATATGGTCTTCTAGATAATGTGGGTTTCGTTCTAATTTTGCTCGGTCAAGATTTGATACGAAGTCTACCTCAAGGTTTGTATCTTTTGTTGGAGCCAATTGGTGACTTGGTGAGGTAAGAAACAAAATGTAGTATCACTCTAGCAGAATACCTCGCTCATCATGCAACTACCTAACTTACATGGCTGAATTCTCTTCTTAATAAGCTTAGATTTGGTCCAAAGAAACTCATGGTGCTTTTCCATGATAACACAATAGCTATTGAGTTAGCAAATAACTTGATATGGTATGATCCCATACCGTTTCAAGTGGACCATTATATACATTATTATCCAAGTTAAGCATGTGTCATATTATGCACCAACTTAATGGGGAGAATTAGAATGTATAGAGATAGAAATTATTATTTTGTATTTCTTTATTTAGATAGACAAAATAGTAATAGGAGATTCAACTTTCCTTTATACAATTTGATCAAAATTGTATAAATATTTGACGTGTATCATGAATAAATTCATTATGCTAATTAACTAATTCTCAAATGTATGCGTGATGCACTCATGCATGCATGTTCTAACTAATAACTAAAGAAGGCTTACCATGAATAGGGAATGATTTAATTTTGCTACTTTATTGATTTTTTTTTTTCTGTTTATGAATTTTGATTATGGCATGTTACATGCTAAGTTGCATTTTATATTTTTTAACTTATTTCTTTGGTTTGTGGATGCCTCGCCTCACAAAAGAAAAACGCATCAGTACCTATTTTGCATTTCTAAGCATTGAGAATGTCAAGTGAGAGTGAGTGTGCAAGATTTGAGGGTTGTGTGCTGGGTGAATTAGACGTTATAGTTGAACTTAGGGTTTTGGACTTTGAAAAGGATCCATTTTAATGAATTTTAAAGGTGAGTTCTGGCTGCCTCAGTTTTCTTCCTCCACATGCAATTTTTTCCTTCTTTATGGTAATTTTTGATTGCCCATTTGACATTGTGAATGATATTGTAATTGAAAAATTGGACATTGAGTGGAAAGAAAAACTGAAGAATTTTGAACATTGTAGGAAATGAAATGGGGAGCAAAAGAGACAGAAAAAATGATGATGAAGGACGTCCATCAGGGTCTCAACCCGAATCCATGCCAGAACAATTGTCACCACCTACCCCACCACCACAGTTGCTGCCATCATCAGCATCCCCTGCTGGTCAGTCCTTTCAACTACATCTAAACTGCATCTTGAGATGACCGATTGTTATGACACTGCATATTGGGGAGAGTTTGCCCTTGAATAGAGATACAATAAATATATTCAAGTTTCTTTGTGAAAAATTCTCGTGTAGCAGTGTGCTAAATAAACTGCTTGACATTGTTTACCTTAAACTAAAATTTCCACGAGCTTATTTCATGAATTTATAACTTGTTTGCTCTAAATAATAAGATAATTTGTCTCAGGAACTTTTTCTTGTTAATTCTGTTATGTTCTTTATGGAGTTCTATTTATAACATGTCCAAGAGCTAACGTTAGAAACAAATCTCCCCCAATAAACTGGGGCATCTTAGATATAAAATTGGGGAGCAGAGAAGTTGAGATTAAGAATGGGGGCAAAAAGCCTGCATCTGTGCCTTCTCCACAGCGACTACAACCTAGGACTCTTCCATCCCCACCACCACCTGTGGCATCATCACCTTCTGGTCAATCTACAGGTAATTGATCTTCCTTGTTTTAATTATAGTTCATCTACTATGCAATTAATGCCTATACACACACCTCATTGAGTTAGTGATACTAAAATTTGTCTTTCCTCCATCTAAGAGACTACGTTTGATTCCATAAAGTTAACTTTCAGGTATCATTTCCTCTTTTATGTTGTTCTTGGGGCACATCCCAAAAAATGTCAACTTCAATTAAAGAGCTTTTTTTATTAAGCTTTCCTAAATTGCATCATTATAATAAATCTCACTTTTGCTTTAGTTAGATACGGTTGTCCCACATATCACTTAATGTCACCCATAAAGGGATGAAAATAGAAAAATGCACAAAACACACAACTTTTCCACTCCAAATCTAAATAACTGTTTGCATTCAGTTTTTACTCTGTTGAAGTGAATTGTCATGTTCCTTTTAGAAACTCTCCGCATAATATAAATACTCTATTCACCATGGGAATTAATGTTTAAAATTATTTTTTCTATTTCTATTTGACGCAATTGATATTTTGTTAAGTAGAAAAAAATTTGCAATATGATAGCGTTTCATTTTTTATGCTATCTGCTGATTCTATTTGAGGCATTGAAAACAAACATAAAAGTTATTCTAACTTATACTTTAACTTAATTTGACACAGAAATGAGGTCACTTGTAATTGAATTTAATTCAACACAACAGTGAGATGGTGCCTTCTATAAATACATATTTATCAAATGTCGTTACCTGTTGTTACTGCACCTAGTTTTAAACCTTGCTCTGGAATTACTTGTACTTACATAGCCTCTATGTTATGCTGATGCAGAAAAGGCTCAATTGGTTTGTGGGACTTGCCGCAAATTGCTTTTGTATCCGCGAGGAGCAAAATGGGTCCAATGTCCAGGCTGCCAGGAAGTCAATTTTGTCTTAGAAGGTTTTACTTATCTTATTACTCAAATGTTTGTTTTAAGTCATAGATTTGTCAATCTGTTATGAATTTAATTCATTGAGTGGAACATTCTTCTTGTGAAATCTATAATTTGGATATATACCAAGGTCTTTTCTTAAAATGTAAGCTCAATCACCTAATTACTCCCTCCTCTTCCTGCTTAAGATAATGTCCAATATTACTTATCTTAGTTCCCAATGGTGGTGGCAAATACAAGTCAAATCTTGTTTCTTCAAGCTTCAGTGACTAAGTCATTATAATCTTCAGCATATTTGGAGCATTAGTACACTTGTCTCGTTGGACTTGTGAAATTTTGGATTTGAGCATCATTATTTATTTTCCAAATTGATCTCCACGAGTACAATATTGTATGGGGGGACTCACTGACCTACATGTATGCTTGTCGTTTTAAATTTATGGCAAATTGAACTTTTCAGTACCTGAGACGTGTCGTGCTCTTAACATCTGATATATTATTCTTTACTTTCTGCATTCCCTTGTAATGGATGGCAATCAAATTTTTCATGCAACAACGTGCTAAAATGCTTTACTTTTATGTGAGTGAGAGAAAACAAGAAACAAAAGAACAGAATTCTTCCTTAAAAATTTTTGGATCCGTGCTCAGATAGTCAGATTGACATGTATGAATTGCAAGGGTCTTGTGATTGCTTGGTCTCAAATGATTTATGATTTCATCTTTGTTTTTGCAGCCCATCAAGTTGGACAAGTTAATTGCGGGGGTTGTACTGTTTTACTTATGTACCCACATGGAGCACCAGCTGTTCAATGTTCTTCTTGCCATTTCGTGACACAAATTGGAGTAAGTCTCTTCCTTCCTAAAGTTGCATGATAATGCACTCCTAATACAATTTCGTCTCCTTACCAAAATCATCATTATGGAAATTAACTCATGCATGGTTGCCTGAGATATGTATATAACTCTCTTCGAATGTATATTCATTGAGAATAAACATTTAGATGGAAGTTCATGGTTAGTATTAATATTATTGTATCGAGATCGTTGAAATCAATCAAGACTATAACATCGATTATATATTGCATACTGTTCACATAAATTGATGTATTTTCCTGGACCATTATATTACAATTCTCCAATATAATTTTCTGATGTGCTACTAAAATTATGTCAATGAGTTATTGAAGAATTGGGAGGAAAAAGAATTCCTAGTTTCTCATTGGAATCCAAGATCTAAGGTAGTCTAAGGCAAATGAGTAGGAAAAAAAAGATAATGATAGACATCTCGGAAATATTGTTGTTGATGGATACTAATACTAAGATAAACTTGACCATGTCTTCAAAATTGAAGTGAACAGAAATTCCTTAATTATTGTAATGGGGCAATTCTAATTTTGATTACGTCATGTAAATGTGTAGGCACACAACAGGCGACCTCCCCTTTCTGTTCAACAGGCTCAGAGACGGCGTCGTGCCAACAGAGGTCGTTAGACTGCTCGTATCTTTTTGATTTACAACTGGAAATCTAATCCGAAAACCTATGTCTGCCAAATGTTTTCTCATCTCTCAGTTTAAGAGGTTTTCATTGCCGTTATGAGAAAAAAATGAATGTCTGTCTAAACTTATACCCAAGGATTTTACAACTTGTGACTTTTATGAACTCTAATTATGAATTTGAAGAAGTGTTTATGCTCTTAAGTTGATGCCATGTGCATCCAGTTTGAAACTCTTTTTCCCTATATCATTTTCACATAAATGTTGATCTGCAATAGTGATGACTATGCAAGCACCACTCTTTAGCTTTGGCTTTCCAACATGCATATGAATTTTGCACTTTGTCTACTTGCTTACGCCTGGCTACTATAGCATTCTTAGTATCCCTTTCTAGTTGTGATTGCCATCATGATTTTTGCTATGCACCTATTGAGTGCAATCCCTTAAGTTTCCGTTGTACGATAATCTTTTATAATGATCTTCTATCTCCTTCCCCTAGTTTAGTGTTGCAGTGCCATTTGGGTGCTTAATATTTTTCAATTTCGTAGACTGCATGGTGACTTTCTACAGAATGCACCATCTTTAGCCTTGAAGACTCAATACCGAAGATCAGTTTCCCATGATATGCTTATCTTGATGCACTTCATCATTCAATTCCTAGGCTTTACACTGAAAAGTTGAAGTGCCGAGTGAGAATTTATTTAGTCTCAGAATATACTTTAATTTAAGAAAAATTAACATTCTTTGAGACGGTTGAACAAGATATTTACACTCCACCAGCCACCACAACTTAAACCTCGGCTCAGATTTTCCGGTTTACATTCGATTCCTAAAAAGGACTAACCATAAGGGGAAAAACACAGGAGCGGCAATATGGTTTTTGCATCTCTCTTTTTGAACAGAAGTTTATTGTAGCTTTCTCTACTTTTAGAACAAGACAACATCATTACAAAATTATATTTAAAAGTAAAAGGTAAATAGGAAAGGAATCCAAAGACTGTATGGACAATTCTTCATTGCTGACTGTTATGTTTCTGAAAAAGATGATGATTGAGCCCCAACAGCCCAAACCCACCAACAGAAACTCATTTACACAGAGGGAGAATAGGAAGCAAGTAATGGCATTTTTAAGAAGAGGGCAAGAAGAAGTGGAGGATTTCACTGCTTCACTCCATAACCATATCTACCACTTTCTCCTGGTGAGACAAGTTACTATATGAACATTTTGATTTCTATCTCCTCTTACCTTCTAAGAACTGTAATAGATAATTCCTCGACGTGATTAACTTATCCCATTATTTTAAGGATCAATTGTTCAAATTAATAATGTATGCGTAGATAACGATAATTTTAAATTGAAGTCAAAAACACTTTTTTTGAACTTTAGCTGTGATTAACTGCAAAGAAAGTGTTTCCCTTGGTGGAAGCAACTAGTTGAATTTACAAGGTGGATAAAGGCCCAATGAACCAATTTACTTGTATACCTGTATTCTTTTATTCCATTGAACCAAAAACAGTTGAATTGTTGTTCAGGCATAGAATGTCTCAGTATGCCATAGGAAAGTTGAATATCTAGATTCTCTGCAACAGTATTTAAAATTACCCCTCATGGTGCTGTTACAGTTATGCGTATGAAGTGTTTGATGGTCTGTCTCAATGGGATAATTTGTTCAATTTTTGCAAAATATTGACATTAACTTCGGGTGATGCAATTATGATTCACTTGCCATTGGAGAGTAATAGAAGAATGAGTTGCAAATTTGGGAACACGTGCAGGAGTAGTACATATTGTTTAAATTAAAAGTAAAAAGTTGTTCCTGAAGTTGTATAAGAAAAATTGCAATGTCGGCATATTTGTCATATGCAGTCTTGAATGACCTTGGTTCATGATATGACTTTGATGTTGGAACACTTAAATTTCAATTTGGTGATATGGTGTCAATAACTCCTTGTTAGGCATGATGATTCTTGAATGGATGTCAGAAACATCATTTTTTACCTTTCCTAGTTGGGTTCCCAAATGTAATCATACTGCTGTATATGATTTTTAGCGCAAGCATAGCACGTGGTATGCACGTGCTACACACATGCCACATACATACCTCTTCCATTACACTTTGAATGGCTTTACTGCTTCACAATTTACTAATAAAACTTATTATTACTTTCTGAATTGGAAAGTTGAAGGATGCAATGAAAAATTCCTGAAACGATTTGCTTGCATAGATTTTTAAGTCCANCTTCACAATTTACTAATAAAACTTATTATTACTTTCTGAATTGGAAAGTTGAAGGATGCAATGAAAAATTCCTGAAACGATTTGCTTGCATAGATTTTTAAGTCCATGAACATATATTAAGAGGCAATTTTACCTTTACAAGATCGTTAGTCAAGCTTGTCATTATATATAATCAACTGACTGTGATTTCTTAAATACAGCTAACTGAGATAAATAATGTAGAAATGTAAAATTGCTGGTGTTTATAAATTATATCAATCCCTATGGAAAGCTTCTATGTGCTCTGCCATAGCTAACTTGTAGATTGTAGCCATTGAAGTGGCGTGCAAACAAGAAGATAATGGAAATGATTGCTTTCATTGCTGCCATCTGCAGCACAGCATTTTATAATGAGTATTTTGATCAGATGTCTTCCATTTTGTCAACTTTCGAAACAGTTTATCAACTAAGAAACAGATACTAGTGTCATTATTTAACAACCCTTTCCAGTTTAAATAGTTTCACTAACTTTTCTGAGAACCTCAAACTGTTCAAGGTCATGTGCATTGAAAAAATGTATTAATTCAGCTATATGCCTTTTAAGTAATTTCTTGTTGATTGTCACTACTTGTGTGAAATTGTTAGCTTGTGCATAACACGTGTCAGAAAATTATTAATATTCGTTACATTGAAGAACTTGCAGGCTTGTTGTTATCTATATGCCAGTATAGGGATTGACAGAGTCGACTAGAAGCTTGACTCAATCCTTTGAATGGAATCATTTGAATGCATATTAGAGCAGTCAAGGAATATGAGTAGCAATGATTGAGGTAACAGTATCTTCTTTGTTGTCATAATATGATTATCCATTCCCCCATGGTTTAAAAAGGCGAAATTGAGGCATGCCTCAAGGTGAGGCACTGAAAAATAGCTTCGAGGCGCGAGATTTTAAGAGGAGGCTTACGCCTCTATTGATTGAGGCGTAAGCCTCAACTCGCATGCCTCTAACCATGAAAGGCATGCACTCTTTATTCTTGATCTTGGGTTGGGACTCACTATTTATTGAAAACCTACCTTTTATTCTTTAGTTGACTGGCTTTGGAAATGCCAACTGTGCTAGGTTATTAGTTAATCAACTTGAGATAAGAGTAAATTTTAGGTTAAAACCAATACTTTGTGTGTTTGCCTTTGTCTTGGTTTTGGTGTTTTCTTTAAACCTATATTTATTCTCATTTGTAGCTAATTAATTAATAACTTAACGCAAGTTGGACTCTCCATAGCTGGTTAACAAAAGAAAAAGTTAGGTTTTCAATAAATTAGGAGACCCCAACGCAAGATATGAGTAAAGAGGAGCGCATTAATGGCTTTAGGCTTATGCCTCTATTGCTCTTAAATATTCGTGTCCCTAGGCTCTATTTCAGTGCCTTACCTTGAGGGGCGCTTCTAAACCCTCCTCAAGTTCACGTTTTTAAACCATGACCTATTACAATGGAATGATATAAACTGTCACGTGTTAGGCATATGACAATAGTACAAATTCATGGAACTAGGCTACATTTCCCAGCACGTGTGAATTCATCCTCCCTCTATCAGCTTAAACTTTTAAATGAGACGGTTCAACTTTATGCTTAATTTTCTTTTCTTTATAGTTTGCACACGTATTACACATGGACTTTCATAACAGACCACAAATCTAATCCTCTCGAATACTTTAGAGCGAAAAAATAAAAATTGTATTAATGAGATCTTCATTTCTGTTTTAATCCTTAAATTATCCCCAGTAGTGCCTCTCTCTCTCTCTCTCTCTCTCTCTCTCTCTCTCTCTCGCTCTCTCTCTTCTACCCTCATCCACTTTTCCTTCACTTGTGTCTAGAATCAAAATTAAGCTTAGTGCAATAAATGTATTTGGACTTTTCACAAAAAAAATTAAAAATGCATACCGGACTTTTCCAACCGCCAAAGTTTGTTGCCTTGAAATCTTATTTTATAAGCTTTGGGTGTCTTGGGGATGGTGAGACATGGGGTTGATTAGGCAAGTAAAATAGCCCTTTATATTTCATGTTCAAACTTGCAAAAAAAGAAAAACAATAAATAAATAAAGCAAGATAAAAAAAAACTCAAATTTCTTGGCAAAACTGAGACACTGAGGCATGCACTAGTTCAATGAGGCGTCTTCTTTAGAAAAATAGCTCAAAAATTAGCACCTTGAGGCAAAGTTTAAAAAGGCGAAACTAAGTATTGATGCGGTTTTTCTTTATGAGGCGAGGCGTAAGCCTCGAGGCGGATTGAGGCGTAAGCTTCACAAAAAACAAAAAATCTAAGT
>CAIGRR010212621.1:0-10218 GCA_903798365.1 Fraxinus sp. 1973-6204 | reverse complement strand
TCTGCAATCCGTGTTGTGGACATTGACGGAGTAAATTTTTGTATTGTTCCTAAGCATCTGAATAGCATTTTGAGTCCAGTTTTTGGAATGTGGTAGTCTCGTCCCTTAGCTTTACAATCTTTTTCGATGGAAAATATTTGTAAAGGAATTTTTGACTCAGTTGGTTCCATGTAGTGATGCTCTGAGGTGGACAAGTGTCTAACCACTCTCTGGCTGAGTCTTTCAAGGTATATGGGAAAAGTCTAAGCCTAATTGCTTCACTGGACACCGCTGGATATTCAATAGTTCCACACATGTCCAGAAATCTTAATACATGAGTGTTGAGAATCTCCAAAGCTCTCCCAAAAAATTGTAGCATGTTTTGAAACATGTTGATCACATCAGTCCGTAGGTGAAAGTTTGCCAGACCAAACGTCAGATATACTATGCTAGATTGGCTTTCCACAACTGTTGGAACCATATACTCCCCCATTAGCCTTGCATTTTCAATAGCTATAGCCACATTCGGTTGGGCCGCTTCGATTAGCCCCTATGACTATTTGATTTGGATTTCCCTTTGCTATATCTTTCTCTTTCTATTTTTTATGTATTTCCAACTGTTATCTTTTTCGAAAGTTGAATTTTCGTTCGGTCTCTGGGTGAAATTGAGTAAGATCGCCGGTTCTCAAACTTCACATACACATCTTGAAAAAGTAAGCAGGAAAAACTAGCCATGTTTGGTACGTATTAAAATCATATTTTAATAAAAGTCAAAGTCAAACAATCAATATTAACCACATCTTTCATGAGTCACATAACTTTTCAACGATACATTTCAAAAATTTCTATCAGAATCTACTAAAAATCTAATTGTAATCCCCACCAAACACCTTCACTATATTTTTTTTTATAAATATAAATAAACTAAACTAAAAAAAATTTAGATTAAAGCTAAAATTAACTAAACGTATAAAAAATAATAGTCTCCGATAACGGCGCCAAAAACTTGACCGTTTGAAAACCCGCAAGTGAACGGGATTGTGAGCAGGTAATTTAATAGTATGTAGATTGTCGAACCCACGAGGTTTACATTTTTTATCGAGTTAAAGTTAATAATACCCCTAATCAAATAGTAATAATGATTTGTAATAAATTTTAGATCTAACTTATCACGTAATAGAAATCAAAGTAATAAATTATCAGATTTTTGAGATGCATTGCTAAGATGTAGAATCTCCCTTATTAATCTATTTTAAGTACAACAATTAAAATAACTCTTTGTTATCATGCAAGTTGGTCGAAACTCCAAATTTATTTAAAAACTTCTCTCGATAGCAATTAAATCTAATCCTATATGTGACCTTTTTATATCTCTATAAAAGATACCAACACATAAGAAAGTATCAAACGAGCTAGAACATCTAAAAAAATCATGCAAAGTATAGATGTATATATCTATCCTCTATCGAACCTCACAATGCTTATTACTACGTACTAACGATCCTGTTACCTCTCTCGATGATAATAAACTCCACAAACAACTCAACTAATGTCCAATTAATTAAAAATCATATTAAACTATAATAAACATCCAAACATTCAAACAAATTAACGTAAAAAATAATTAATTAATACTAAAACTTCAAAATAGGGGTACATCTATATCTTAGCAATGTAAAAATCGAGTTTAACATAATATTGAAATTAAACACGCAAAAGTGGAACGACATCACCGAAAATTGTCGAAACGTGATCAAATTTGAAATTAATTATTTATTCAGCTCCTGCCAAATTTCTTTGCCTCTCTTTATGTGTGTGTGTGTGTGTGTGTGTGTATATACATATATATATATATATATATATGTGTGTGTGTGTGTGTGTACATCAATTATGCATTCTCTCTTTCTACGTGTATATCAATTATGCTTCCTCTCTTTCTACGTGTATCTTTAATATCTCTTTTGCTGTCAATTTGTATATATAATGTTAATTTCACAAGAGCTTTTTTCTCTGCCTCATAAAGCTTCAGCTGCAGTTATTTTTATTACAACTAAAAGTCCAAGTTGAGGCCCAATTAATCCCAATGCCCAATTAAATTAATGTTTGCTTCCAAGTTCTCAATTGTTTCATATATTGCAAGTTAGTCCTCGTACTTTGAATTTTAACATTTTTCGCCACATTTTGCTTCTTTCCTTCAATTCCTTTTTCATCCATTCTCAAAGTGAATAATTTGTATAAACACAACAATTTAGAATAAATTTTATCAAAAGAACTATCAAATATCGTTATTTTAGGTTCCGAACAAGTGTATAAAATACACTTATCAGTGTCGACAAAATGGTTTGGTGGTTGAAAGAGGTTGCTTGAGGTGATGTGAAGGATTGTTGAGGAAGATGGTGGTAGTCCGACGATGTAGATGGGGGGCAGCAGTTTTGGTTATGGTTTGATTTGGGAGGTGGGAAAGAAGATGAAGCTGGGATTGGGGTCGGGGTCGGGGTCGGGGTAGGTTAGGCATATATTTTTATTTTTAGTTTAATCTTTAATAATATTTGGAAAAATATTAATACAAGTAGCATAATCCTTCTAAAAATACCATTTACCCTTATCAAATTTTATTAAAATCTCTTTTTGATCAACTAATAGAAAAGTGCATAAATTACATCCATTTCGACTTCATGTATAAAATACACTTATCAGTGTCGGCAAAATGGTTTGGTGGTTGAAAGAGGTTGCTTGAGGTGATGTGAAGGATTGTTGAGGAAGATTGTGGTAGTCCGACGATGTAGATGGGGGGTAGCAGTTTTGGTTATGGTTTGATTTGGGAGGTGGGAAAGAAGATGAAGCTGGGATTGGGGTCGGGGTCGGGGTAGGTTAGGCATATATTTTTATTTTTAGTTTAATCTTTAATAATATTTGGAAAAATATTAATACAAGTAGCATTAATCCTTCTAAAAATACCATTTACCCTTATCAAATTTTATTAAAATCTCTTTTTGATCAACTAATAGAAAAGTGGATAAATTACATCCATTTCGACTTCANTCGGGGTCGGGGTCGGGGTAGGTTAGGCATATATTTTTATTTTTAGTTTAATCTTTAATAATATTTGGAAAAATATTAATACAAGTAGCATTAATCCTTCTAAAAATACCATTTACCCTTATCAAATTTTATTAAAATCTCTTTTTGATCAACTAATAGAAAAGTGGATAAATTACATCCATTTCGACTTCAAATGTATATTTTTAAAAGGTCGTGGACCTTTGTTGTCACAAATTGAAAGTTAGAGTAATATCTGAAAAATTAGAAAAGTAAGGGACCGTTGCTGTAATAATTCTTAAAAATTATGATGATGTTTCACTTTAGGGATATGTAGATGCAGATTATGCAGGCGATTTGGATGACGAAGGTCCCATTGTAGTTGAGAGGGCTTGTCAAGGAGCTTGGGATCAAACAAGATGGAATAAAACTGTATTGTGATAGTCAAAGCGCCATCTTCTTATCAAAGAATCAGATTTATCATGCTAGAACCTAGCACATTGATGTGAGATTTCACAAGATAAGAGCTTTGGTTATTTCAGGAGAATTATTGCTAGAGAATGTGCATACCTCATAGAATGCAGTAGACTTGTTAACAAAGACAATCACAATGGATATGTTAAGTACTGCTTGAACTTGATTAACATCTCTAGGTGTTAGAGATGATCTGTCACAACATATTGGTTCCAAATGGTGTGTTTTTCCTAGGTCCAAATGGAGATTGTTGTATATGTGTCTCATATAGAGTAACACATGTTTAGTATAAATACTGATGATGTAATCATATTATTCATATCGAATAAAAATCTCCGCTTTACTCCTTGGACGTATGCACATCATTGAAGCATGTTAAATACTTGTGTTGATTTCTCTATTTCACTTCTTTATTATTTTGCGCTTAAAATCCAACAATACTGAATGAGACAACAAAAGATCTTCAACTCTCACCCAAGATAGCTCGTGATCATCTTAAAAGATAGGATCAAGAAAATACAATTGAGAGATACTATTTACAAGACATGGTTATCTAATCCTATTCGGAATGGAAAATAACAAATCACTCCTATAATACATAGACAACATAAATCCTATTCTGCCTAGAAATCAAACAATAAAAATTCAATTTTAATTCTAATTAGGACAATATCAAGTAAAAAAAGTTAAAAACAATCTCTATATTGACTTTGGATTGTACAAGATGAAAATTACATAGTTCGACCCAAACTACACTTAAAGAGGGTGAATATGTGTAAATGCGAAATTTATTAATTTTAATTAACCAGCAACAAGTCACCAATTAATTAATTCTAGATCGTTAAGCAATCAGTTAAATTGTCCTATGTTTGAATACTGCAGAATATTAAACTAATAACAAAAGCAGCAAATCACGCACAAAATGATCATAGAGAAACCCCAATTGGGTAAAAACTCCAGGCACTTTACTATTCAAAAATTCAATATAAACGGTTTTCAAACTTACACTCTACCAGACTAGATGACGACATGTACTTTAGATCTCCTGATTGTAATTCCAACAGCTCTCCTGAATCCTGTGCTCCCGTACCAACTCATAGCTTTGTGAGATCGTCTATCTCATGTGGATGCACGAAGAACACTGCATTCTTCACCAAGTGGAACACCAGTCACCTTTCCTTGATCTTCAGAACCTCCGACAGATATGGATGAAGCAGCGGTTTGGTATTTGGATTCAAGATCTGATGTTTTTCTCACAGCTAAGAACAATAAACTATGAAGTATGAAGGTTGAATGCTTCACAGGATGAAAAGAATATGGAGGCTAAGTGTTTCCTCAGTATTCAACCTTAGAAAAACCGTTCTATTGTTTTAGAATATTTATAGGTAGGTTATGGAATGATGGGCTAGGCGAAAAGCCTTTAAAAAATGAATTAAAAAAATTTTCAGATAATACTGTCGCTCGAGTGAAGGTTTAGCGACAATCGAGCGACATGTTGTCGCTCGACCGAAGGTGAGGCGACAGTCTAGGGACGAGGTTTCTATTTTTTAAGTTCGAGTCAAATCTTGGCAACAGTCTAGAGAAAATTCGTGCCGTTTTTCCTTCTTTTCTATTCTCGAACCCTAGAGATAAAATACCCAACTTTCACTAATTGCACACTGTTCATTAACTTTTTGTTCTAGTCCTTTTTGTTCACAGAATAACTAATTACACTAAATATCTAACAAACTCTCCCTAGGCATTCTGTGAAAAAACTACACTATAAGCCAAGGCAGTATTTAAAACAAGATTACAGACTCAAAACAACTAGCACAACTAATAACTGTCTTGAACGAATCTGCATTTCATTTTTAAGTACCTGCTTCATGAAATAGACAACTCAAATATCCAGTGTAAAATGTATGTGAAACAGGATCAAGAATAAACATAGTTCAAGCAGTTCAAGTGTAAAAGTGATTTGAGTAGTTTGTGATTCATATTGCATATTTTCAGTTTCATAACATTTGCTAAATTAAGACATAGTATCAATGCAACCCTACATATCAAAATGAAACATTAATACTACTAAAACATCAAAAACTCATTTTAGGAAAACTGAAAATATATCAAGTAATCAAACGTTTTAGATACATGAAGTAGATGAAAACATATACATCATTGTTAAAGCAAAAAATCAAAAATTATATCATTTACATCATCTACTCCCTATCTATCTATACTTTCCCATTTTGTTACAAAATGACAAGGGAAGAGCAAAAATCTTTGCAGCATCGTCAACATCGTCTGAATTAGTCCTCTCTTCAGAAGTTGTGCCATCATCCGAGCTTGCTGCTTGATCAACACAGTCACCTATCCCATAAGTACAACATAATGGTCAATGGGAACTGGTGCAGAAGGTGGAATAGACTGGGCAGGAAGAGGAACTGAATCAGTGGGAGGAGCAGCTGAAGTAGGCGACGATGGAATATCAGAGGACAGAGGAGCAGAGGAAAAGATAAGGAAATCCGATGGATCAAAATAAATGAGATCATCAATAGGATCAGCCAGCACAGTTGGGTCAACAGGTTGTGCTAGCTCAGAAGAAACATGTGACCTACTCTAAGCAATGGTAGTATGGCCAATCGGTCTAGAAACCCGCATCGCCCCCTCTGGGAAACTCACTCATAGGGCTGTCACAAACCTATATATCAAACACGCATAAGGCAGCCCCACCCTCGTCCCCGTGACATGAAGCTCGCAAAATTTGTTGACAAATGAAAGAGGTTAAATCAATAGAATCGTCATACAGAAGGGCGTAAAAAATTGAGCATTCTCCATGGGTAATGAAAAAGTATGAGACACGGGCTAAAGATTCGTACACACAATGCGCAACAGAATTTGGCGATCAATAGGAAGAGAACTAGTGTGAATCATACCGGGACCTCCCTCCAACAGTGTGTTAAACACTGTTGAACGGACTAAAGAGTTCGCCGAAAGAGTATCGGGGATCAAGTAAGGAAATAATGGGTAGACGACTCTGGGAATGTGAGCTATGCTCCACATAACATCGGGAGTAATCTTAATCGTTTTACCCCTAAGAAAGACTCTAAAAGACGAACCACTAACGTCGTGGATGTTAGCATAAAACTCAAAAATAAGTAGACTCGGTGGAAGGACTACCTCGACCAACAATGACTCTCAATCTCGGGAAGTGAAGATAGCAGCGAGGTAGGGGATAGATCGGACATAATGACCTCGTGCTCAAACAAAATTGGTCTCAAAGAAAATTGCGACCCAAAGGTGTCTTGGACGACAACAGAAATGAACATTGACCTACTGAAAGAAGTGTAGGTACTATGAGCTGGTGCAGTAGTACGAACTCTCTTAGGTGGCATCTGAAACGAGTAAGACTAATATATCAATAACTCGATATGATATACAAGATATGCATGAATGCACACAAAATGAGATTAACAAGGTAAATGCAACGTGCCCTAGAGTGAATGCACAACGACATGCCGTGATGCCTAGACGTAGGTAACGTAAAGACATGATGTGTGCCGTGATGTCATGCCGCAGGGACGTGACGTCACCTTGCGGTGCCTACACCAAAACAATGTAAACGACATCACCACAACCAAACCAAGACACCAGTGATCAAACCCAAACCAAGACCAAACTCCACACTTCCAACCGTTACATGATAATCCAAAATAAGACAATTCCAAATCTCAACCTCAAACACTATCCCAAACCTCAAGCCAAAACTCATCCAAAACACAGCCACATTCTCAACCACCAACTAATTCTGATGCAACCCAATCAACTAACAATGCAAAAATGAACAACTAAAATGAAGAACACACAAGAAACCTCCAAAAACGCGCTAAAATAATCTAAACAACTAAATGATTGGTGCAAAATGATGTAGAAAGTGAGGAAAACTAGGTGGTTCGTGAAAACATGGAGTATTACTCAACAAATTAAAGTAAACACTCAAACAAATTTGAAAAATCGAGAAATAATGGGTTTTAAAGCAATACCTTGAAAATGTGTTGAAAACTAGTGGAAAACTACCAAATGATGAATGTTATATGGTAAATAACTGATTAATAGTATGAATTTGAGATGGGTGGGATGAAATTTTGAGAGAAATTGAAGAAAATTTGGAATTTCTACGTAAAATCCTTGAAAAATAACGTTAAAATTCAAAAAAAAGGTATGTCGTTCGAGCGATAAGCGATCGAACCAACTTCTGCTTCTGCCGCTCGAGCATGGCTCAGCGATAAGCCAGCGAAAACTTGTTGACAAAAATAACACTGAATTTTTGAAAATAAAGAAAAATAGCATTTTTTCCTTCTCTTATCTAAACAATATTTAAATTAAGAAAATTAAGCCCTTGACAACCCGATGAACTCAACCATGCATGTATTCACAAGTAGAGAATTATCAATAAAAACTTTCTCACGTACATAATCAAATTCAAAATGGAGTAAAGTGTATAAGTGACTCACGCGTATTAAGTGCTACTATTCTCTCGTGAAAATGACTCCAAACCTTAAATTTGTGAAAAATGACATGCGAATATCACTGTTAAATAAGAAGTTTCCTTACTAATGAAAGTCAAACCCACAAGATTTTTAGGACCTGAAAACGAGCTCAATTACATTAATATTTTTTTTTCTTCCCCTGAATTTGAGCATATAATTTTATGTCATTTTTCTCATATATTGTATCTTATGTGCAGACTCTTGTCCATTAAACGACTAAATTGACCCTGTAACGAGTTTTAGGCCCGGTTAACCTAAGTCAATTGACCATAGGCATCAGGCTATAAGAAACCCCTTGGGCTTATAAGATGAACCAGAACCTCCTTTTTTATTTTTTTATTGAATAATACAGGGAGATTTATCATGAGATAAAGTCATCTAAATGTAAGTCAATTTACGTTCAAGATCACCTTATCAACAGATGACAGTCATTTCGAATTTTACACATGCAGTTCAGTTTCACTCACAAGATCACAGTGTGTGCTGTGTAAATGGTACATGAGGAAGCATATACTCAATACTCCATATTAAACCGAATCAAGTAATGGAAATGACAGTGTAGAACAAACAAATGCACATTTGGTCACAAATGTTATGTTAGTTGCGTGGTAATTCACAGATCTCCCAATTTTTTTTTTTTTTTTTTTTTTTTAAATAATACCAAAAAAAATAAAAACACAAAACAAAATAAAGACAAAAACACAAGCAAGTGGGATGCATGCAAGAATGAATTGACTCAATGAACTACACATGTATGCACCTAAGACTCGAATCATGGCGAAATATAAATCCTCTTACCTTTAAGAGCATGATCACTTTCATGACCTTCCAGGTCGCTCTTTTTAACACAAGTCTTCTTAGAAGTAGAAGTGATTTTAGTTAACCAAGTCATCATCTCAGTTAAGTGATTAACTTGATCGGCGAGAAAGTTAACCTTGCTATAGAAATCTTGACTTTTACTTCTAGTCACAAATTTACGACACCAAAGTCTTATGTGTCCCAGTGCGCCACAATGCTGAAAAGTGGGAATAAACCTAGGTTCAAACCAGCTCGGAGGTTGTTCCTGATATGTAGGACGATTGACCCTACGTTGTTTAGCAGGTCTCGATTTTAATGTATACTTGACTTTTGGCTCAGGATAACCAGTATTCCGAGCTTTGTTAGTGGCCAGGAAAAATGTGGTATTGGATGTACTGGAAGTAGTATTACCATTATGAACGTAACCCAGATCGTGCCTATTTCCAGTAGGCTGGTTCATCCCCGACAGATTATCTAATTTCTGCGATCACTTATGAATGATTGGAGTTGAGTGTTAGATTTTTCAAAATCCCTCGTTAAGGATTTAACTTTTGCTTCCAAGTTCTCATTAATAAGCTTCAACTCACTCAATTTTTTGGTAGAGTCCTGAAGGTCACCTATGAGTTTTTTTCCTCTTTCCAGATCATTAACATTTTTTAGAATAACTTTATTGACCTTTTTATCTTAAAACTCTCCTTAAACAATTCACGATAAGATTCGTGAATATCAGGTTCATCCTCCGACTCTTGCTCAGATTTTTCATTCCGTTCATCACTTTCAACGTTATCAATCTCCTTATCACACTCTATCATCGGAATAGAAATGAAGGCCATGAAATTCTGTTCATCCTCACCACTAGATGTATCACTATGAGCACTAGAATCTGATTTCTTATCACTCAAGGTCACTGCTAATGCCTTATTTCTTTCTTTATTTGAGCTCTTTTTTCAGATTAGGACATTCATTGTTATAGTGATCGTAACCCTAACATTCATGACATCGAACATATTGGTTTTCTTAATGGGAGTCCTAAAGTTATTTTCTCACGTCTATCTTTCAAGACTTTATTAGGGACTTCATTTCTTCATTCTTGAGGCTTTCTTCTATTACTTATCACCTTCTGAATTTTTTTAACAAAATAAGTTATTTCGTTATCCCTAAGCGTCTCAGCATTAGTAAGCTCACTCTCTTATTCTTTAATAGTATTCATGGCAATGAATTTAACCTTTTTAGGTTGAGAAACGATGAGTTCATATGTTTTGAGAGATCTTATGAGTTCTTTCATTTTTACTGCATCTAGGTTCTTACTTTCTTCAATCGCAGTGAGTTTAGGCCTAAACCTTTCAGGTAGGGATCTAAGGACTTTTCTAACGATCTTGGACTCGGGGATCCTTTCACC
>CAIGRR010212606.1:5646-19558 GCA_903798365.1 Fraxinus sp. 1973-6204 | reverse complement strand
TGTGTTCATTTTGGCAATTCTTGATTGAGTTTAACATTGAACTATCATAACTCAAAATCAAATATTAGTAAATAAAATGGCTTGTTTGTTATAATCAAAACATTAAGGTTATAATCAATCATAGGTTAACAGTTACCACATGAGCAAGAGCTTTAGCTGTAGTTGGAGTTGGTGAAGCCACGACTAGATATTGTCATGACCACAACCATTATTGTTGTAGACGGGTGGTAATGTTGGCTGAGGCATTTGGAAGAACAAGAGCTTGGTTGTTGTGGTTGATTCTAGCCTCAGCGGTAAGGAGCAATGAATATAACTCTTCAAGAGTAGTGTCTTCTCGAGATGAGATCAGCGTAAAGTTTCATACTCGGTGCCAAAGCCAGCAACTACATAGGTTGTTATATCGTCACAATTCATGGCTTGTCCAGCAATAGCGAGCTCATCCGTTAATTTTTTGATGGACATAAAGTACTCCGTGGAGTAGAGTTACCCTTGCGAGTGGAGGCTAGTTATGATTGAACCTATACGGCTTTTGCACGAGACTGAGAGGCAAAACAAGTTTCAAGAGCAGTCCAAACCGAGCGGGAGGAAGAAGCTTGGCAGACCTGAGCAAGGACTTCATCTATAAGGGATGAATTGATAGCACTGAGAATGAGGTTGTCCTGTTTGGACCAAGCACCACACTGGGGATTTGGTATAGAAGTGTCATTAGCAGCAGAAAGAGTTTTTGAAGGAGGTTTAATAGTACCATCAACATAATCGAATACCTCCTGACCTTTGAGATAAGGGAGCATGTGAGCTTTCCAAATTGGGTAATTGTTTCTATTGAGTTTGGTAATATTGACGACAGAGGAAGAATTGAAGGTAGGATAGATGATATCATGTGAATCAGAAGAGGTAGATGAATAGGGAGAAGACATTCTGGAAAAAAAATGATAACTTAGAGACGTTTATCTAATGGCTCTGACTCCATATAAGGTTTGAATAATTTCTATTGTTTATTATCAAAGGAATAACTTACATTATATAGAAGCCTATTGAAACTAATCTACTATATTTCAGCAATGATTTGCTGTGATTTACAGGAATTTAAAAGCATTATCATTATCACATAAAAAGTCCTAGAATCAATGGAGTTTGTTGGCTTCTGTTGTATCTGATCCCGAGATCTTTGATATATGGTTAAGATCCTCTTCAACATGGGGCATGCTATTAATTATAATCATTCTCATATATACTTAAAGGTCATTTATGTCTATCTAAAATTACAATCATGGTAAAAAGAGAAAAAAATGATATTTGTATTATGAGAGATGCTACTTGCCCCCGGCGCCCCCACAATAGGGGCGGCCAAGTGTCAATTATGTAAAAGATTTGGTAAAATTTTATGTACAACAAGTTTTTCCTTATATTATTGACGTCCACATAGATTGATCCGATCCTGCCATTTTCGGCCTCTACTATGTGAAACATGTGTGCAGGAATATGAGCTTCATATTTTTTTTCTTTACCCTCTAAAGTTTAACATACAAAACACGTCACATAATCAACGAAAAAAGGTTTGTGCCGGTTTCCCAGCTTCCAACTTTGCACACAGCGGTTTATGATTTATCATTTATTTGAAAAACTTGCTTTACATGTGAGCTATTGATATATGAGAAACTTGTTGGATAATTTATTTCTAGTCCTTGGTGTATTTAAACTCGAGGTGATCTATCTCTGAAAATATTCTTATCGTAAGGTCCAAACGATAGGAGTGGAATCCATGGTCCTATGTAATAAGGGGCTAGATTGCGCCTCTCCTACTAGTCATGTATTTTGCTAGAAATTATTCCATCAGTCTGCATTCGTTAGTATCAGGATTGAAGGTTCCATGTTCAATTCTCCCAATGAAGGGATTGGACCTGAAAGACGAAGTGAGGCCAAACAAATAGTACTTGGAATGAATAATTGGCTAAAGATCTAGATTGCGTCTCTCCTACTAAGTATAGTTTTTGAGATAAATAGTTGCGTCTTCTTGCGTCAAAATTCCTCGAATAGCTTGATTATGTTTGTCATGCTATGTCATACCAAGTGCTTCGGCCAATAATCTTTCATCCCCATTCACCCAATAAAGAAAATATGGAAATTTGATTGTCTAAATAATCTTGTACAAAATGCAGTCTGGGCAATAAGAATAGCACGAATCAAATTTGAAGTCAATAAGATAGTGTTCTGCACAATTCTGTGCATAAACTCTTTTACTCCTATGGGCACTAAATGTTAACCCACTCCTTGTGTAAAAGACTAAGAAGACGAGAAACATTTACGGTACTTTTACCGTCAGGACCAACAGTATAATATGGTGAATCCTCTGAAAATTCAGCTGGCATTGACGTCCAGTAAAGACTTGGTTCCCAGTCAGCCTCTTTGAGGGCCTTCAATATCTCCTTCGCTACAATTTTCGACCCTTCACTCGACAAATGGATTCCGTCGCTGAGAAGAGGAGAAACGATAGCTAATAACGAAAGTTTGAGTTGAATACAATAATTTTCAACTAACAGAAGAGCACATGAACAGGTACAAGTGTAACGTTTCTTTGTTAAAAATTGTGAGAAGATAACAATATTGGAACACAACAAAAAATTGAAATGAAACTCAGTACAGACAAAAATGCATATATGATATCGCATAATTCCTTCTCCTTTTTGACCCATAGGAGTTGGAGGGAATACGGGGAGGGGATTTGATCTCAGGGCCTCCAAGTTAGCAGTTGGAACCTATTCTTAATACGTTCGTCCATCATTGAGTCAAGATTTACATCAGATCATGAAATTGGTCCATCTTAATATAAATGTATGAATTGGATGAATATGGACTGAATATATGATGTCAATTGTAAGCTACATCATGAATAATCAACATAATATCCAGGGGATAGAGTGATATCCAGGAAACGTGGTTAATGATTAAGCATGAAGCAGTATGGCCGTTCAATTTAGAATAATGCCTGATGCCGTGACTTTAGTTGTAATATTGGACAGTAAAGGCATCATAATAACCTCTCAAAAGGGTCTATGAGTGAAATGATGGTTTACATATATATATAAAAAAAAAAGGAAGTCAATCATCTGATGTGATAAGTTTCAAGAGTTTATGCGTGCAAGTATCCAAATATTCCCTAAACTGAGGAAATCTCCTCTCATATAAGGCCATTAATGCCATTGATTCTTGGGACAACATGACAAGAAAGAAACAGCTGATTAAGTTAAAAAGCCCTTTACAGTTTTAAACTACTTATTATCCCGCAGCTCCCATTTTTTGGTCTACAATGCATGCATATTGTCATGATTTATATTAGTGAATTTATTCGAGGATGTTAAGATGGATGTGTGGGCATAAAAAAAGGGGTACCACTAGATTTGAGAATATATGTCAACCAAGTGGAAGCAGCACTGGTTGAGGAAATTAAGGAAATGGCGACTAGCTGGTTCCTTTTCAACATATCTGCATAGGTTCATAATTTTTTTATGAACAAGCTAGGAACAATTACGAAGGGGTGAACGAGGTCGTTAGGAAAGTCAAATTAGATGAAAGAGAATTCAATGGTAGACTTGATCGGGGAAAGTGTCTGTTGATGGGATTGATGTTCTAGATGATTACTTGGAGTGTATGGCATGAACTACACCCAACAAGTTCATTTCTTGAATAAAATTCTTAGGGTCTGCATAGTGGCAATAAGAACAAGTACTATATGGGCTACAATCAAGAGTCCAGACTCAAATACTTTAAATGGCTAAAACAGACTAATAAAGAAAGAAAAGTACTTAACTATCATTTAAATCATTAGTTAGATTTAGTGGGTGTTTGGTAGTGATTAAAATTAGATTTTTAGTAGATTGTGATAGGAGTTTTTGAAATGCGTGATTGAAAAGCTGTAGCGCCCATGAAAGATGTGGTTAATATTGATTGTTTGACTTAAATTAAAATTTGATTTTAATTCGAAACAAACAGGGCCTAAATCTTGAATCCTAGTCAAGGTACTTCCAATATAAGTGATAAAAGGGCTCACATCGAGAAGCTAAGGTATGTTGTACATTCAGAAGCTCCTTGTGTCACCATTTCTAGATTTATAAATGGCTTAAAAATTCGAGATTATTACTTTAGATTCACTTGAGTTTTTAGAGGGAATCATGGTACAAGACTACGGGGCATTAAAACTTGAAGGACTATGCTAGAGATACTACATCTTTTACTACAAGGATGACTTAATCGCCAAGTGGCGCCCTCCTATTGGACCCGGCGCCCCTCCAATAGGGGGCGCCACTTGGCGATTAAATCATCTATGTAGTAAAGAATTTTGTACATATAGAATTATCCAAACTTGAAACATGCCTTTGCTTTTACCCCGTGAGATGTGCACCTCACCCACCTACTATTTTTGACAGTCTTGTACTTTTATTTCCCTCGCTAGGCCTAGTAATGGATCTCAGTCCGCTGTTCTAGAACATCAAATGGACCAAATTCAAATGCCCCAATTTTAACCCTAACTCGAAGCGGATATACCGTGAGTGTGACATTCTTAATGTGATAGATTGTATTAAATAAACAGCACTTACTCTAGGAATAAATTAAAAAAGTAATTAGCAATTTATTTCTTATGGTAATTAGCGGTCTTCAAGCTAAATTTTTCCCTTTATCATTTGGTAAATTTTCATTCATATTAAAAAATCTTTATATATAACTAGAACAAGTATTGTCGATAAATTAAGACATTGATTTATGCAATTCTCAATGACTGAAATTTCTCTCCCCCCAAATTTCCAATTCTTTTGTTTACTCTCCTCTCTATTTACTGTTCTATATCAAATCCGTTGGGGTTAATTTCCCAAGTGAATAGAATATTCTGTTCTTGATGTGATAGGTGTGTAACCCATTCATAATACACAGAAGCATTTAGTGGAGAATAAAAGAATTTCAACAGATGGTTCAACCCATAATATTACGGATGGAGATCATGTATGGACATCCCTAGAATCCAGTAGGCCTTAACCTCAAGTAAGACTGGAAAGGAGGGATCCCAGTCCCACCAAATTATTCAGCTTTCATGTTTATAACTCAGTCCATCCAATTAAATGCTTGAATTAATTGCGAACGTGAATTATAAAAGAGATACATAGTTGATGAATCAGAACAAAAAAAAATAAAAAATCATTCACTTTATCCAAGGAAATGATAGGTAGAAACTTACAGAAAACAAGTTGTTTCCCAATCATCTCTTTGCTGAATCGCAGTCCAAAGATTGATGACTTTGACATCCAATACTCTACACAACTCTACTAAAGCTTCAGCATATATACCGCATAACTCATTCGTCCGTTCTTGATCATTCAATGCATTACTGATTTTGAACGATAAACCAGATGTAGTTAGTTATTCAAATAGGTAAAGCATTACCAACAAGCCAATAAACTAAACTCAATTTATGTTTGGATTACCCAAAATATTCAAGAATTTGTGCCTCATTTACAGGAGGACAAGTAAGAAAGATTAGCCGTGTCTTCTCTGAAAGACTCTGAAAGTAATCCAAAATAGTGTCAGAGTAAGTGATCTTGATATAGTTGGAAACAAAGAAGAAAAGTCTGCGGGCTTATAGTTTCAAATCATGCAATATAAATCTTGATCAACCTCGTTTGTACCTGCAACTTTCCACTAAATTTTCTAGAGGGCTTCTCTAGGTTCACTGAAAAGAAAAAAAATGCCCATTCTACGATAGAAAAAAATAAAGATAACAAGAGAGAACAGATTTATGATCGTTAGTAACAGGTTAAACATAGTAATAAGCGCTAGCATGTCCCCATTGCCTTGATACAATTGAGATATGCCATGTATAAAGTGAATGGAAATTTCACATTGTAAGCCAGTTTTATAGTGATGAGTTAGGCCCCACAGACTTTAACACGTTATCTTAGCAGGTGTATTTGAGGGTGGGTCAAGTTCGCATCTCCTGCCTCGTGTCTAGGTGGAGTGCCTAGAGAATCTAGCTTGATGCTGAGATATAAGTTAGCATGTCGCACATGCCACATCTCCTGGGAACAATTGAGATGAGCAATGCATAAGGTGAATAGGTGAAGGCAAACCCTCACATTGTAACCCGGTTTTATAGTGATGAGTTAGATTCATAGACCTCACAAAGGAGAATAGTAATAACTGTGAAGCTCCTAAAGTAACACTGCTACATCTATAGCAAGAAATTGAACACAACTTCAACATTAATGAGAGAAGATCCTACACAATAGCAAAGCCTCCGATCCCCCCCTATAGGTCCTTACATTACACTAAAACCAGGACCGGAGATTGGAAAAAGTGAACTGCCATTTTCTTCAAGGTTCAGTTCTGTACAGGAGTCTAGAATCTGATGATCCTTATAAAGCAGTCAAGTTATATAATTGATGCATTGGTTGAAACTTCAGATAAATAACTATGCAAAATATTATAGCACCAACACTCAGTTACCTTGAGATGAACAGCAATCTTTTTCATGTTTTCAACATATTCAGGAAGAGGAACATGAGCACCGAGGCCACTTGGGTGAGGTTTCATTGAATCATTGCCACCAAAATATACTATAACCAGTGAAGGCTGAACAGCTGCATCCTAAATGTGAACCATAAAGAATAATATCTTGTTGGATGTGAATTAATAGGAAAAAAATGGAAGATAGTTCGTTGCAGACATAATTAATATCTCGATGAAAAAATAATTAATATGGTCTTGGGAACTCGGAATCGGGTTAATTTTGTGGGGTACAAGATTATTTTCTGTCAAATTATTAGCAAGATTTATATAGTTTCAGAAAATTGAATGAATGATTAAGGACACTGCAACTATATTTGAACTTCACTATAAGCATTACCAAACATATGATACCTTTGGAAAAACCTGATCCAAAACTTGAAGAGCAAGTCTTGAGTTCCAACCAGAATATCCTCGCAGTACTATATCTGCCTAGATCAATTGCCATGGAAACCAATTTTAATTGGATATATATCTTTTAGTGAAGTGGAAAAGTAAGAATAAAATCAGAAGTTATCGAGTGACATTTGAACAGTCAAACCATACAAATAAATTCATATGTTTAAGAATTACATTACCCCTCTATCAGAATATCCAACTACATCTATACGAGCAACAACCTTTGCAAAAAAGCTAAGCCTTTTTCCCAATAAATTTAGGATCAATTAAATGAATTATCTTTCCGCCAATTAGATTGATCAAAAACTATCATCATAAGAGGATTGATATATATTAAAAAAAATTAATTTTAACTTTGTATATTTTCAAAACATGCAATCCTCTTAGATTCTCTCCATTTCGTCCAAACCACTATAGTCTTATGTATTTCATTCTCTCAAGTCCTTGTTACTTATAACAATCAAACATAAAACCTGATTAATCATTGTTTAGACAGCATGATCCTCTGTTTCAATTCCACCATTATCCTTATTTTTATCTTGACTAAAAAAAGCCATTTCATATATTGTCTCAGTACTACCTAATATAAATCCTTCGGATTCTTAAGTACAATTCCAAAATTTCAATGTATGACCTACCTACCTTCCTCTTAGTCTCATTGACAAGATAGAAAATAGTATGCACTAATACCTGTATTCAATATTTTTTGTATGCTTATTAGTGACTCAAGCAAGAAGATAAGGAGTTGGAGCACAACATTGGTGCAAGCCCATTCTAATGGTAATTCTATTGCTAAAACATATGCTAAATCTTATCCCCATTATTTCATCCTCATGCATACTTATAAGGATGATGTGTGTAATATTATTTTCTACCCACCATGACAATTTTGTGAGAACTGTCTGTTTTTAATCCAGAAACAACCATTTTAGTTTACATCTTTTCTGCTTTCTTTTCTATCAATTGTAAGATAAGTACAATACTTCCATATTGGATCTTCCTACACAAAGATCAAACTCGTTCTCTAAGACCTTTTAATTATATCTAAATATATGCTCAATCATCATCTCTCATAATTTTAACAGTTATATCTCTATTGTTTAAGAGCCTGTTTAAGCCCCATTTTCTCCCAAAATACATTTTGGAATAATATTTTGACGAAAAATGTGTGATTAAAAAATAATGAAAAGATTTGGATTTGCATGTAAGATTATTTTACTGAAAAATGTGTAGTTGAAAATAAGAGAGAGAAAAATGTATTTTGAAAATAATGGGGACCAAACGAGGGTTATGTGAGCAATGAATATCTATTTATCTTATAGACAGGGATTACACCACTCTTGCTCCATTCATCTAACAATGTTTAGGGGGTTGTCTGGGCGCGATTTTAAACTGCCAAAAAAGTGATTTTATTACCATTGAACAAAGCAACGGTCAAATAATCAACAAAGCTGCTGAGAGAGATAAGTCAAATATGGTGGCTCAACGACTGTAATGTTGATTTCAAGCGGTCCAGACAAACCCTTACACTTTAAGAACTCATTAAATAATTTTAAAAGCCACACAATTTTGACCAATTACTTGGGTAGAAAAGCTCCTTAAAAATATAGAACTCCCCATTAAAATTGACATAATTATATTAAGTTTGGTTGGAGGTGTTAGGTTTTTAGTGTTGGCAATTTTGTAGACAAAATGACTAATTTGTAACGTGTTGTAAAAGTCAAGACTTAGGGTGCAATTTGTACAATTTGGGCTATGAGGTCTAGAGTTCGAGCATGAAAAGAGGAGAAATACGGCGCCGTATTTTCGCTAGCTTCTTGCCTAGTTGGCGCTCGAATGACAAAAATAAAAACACTGTGGCCAGCTTGTCGCCGAGCTATCACTCGAGCGACAGGTTGATCCGAAAAATCCTAAATTGCTGTTTTGAAGTATTTTTTCCAACCCATTCAACCTAATTACCCTCTTCTATAACTATCCAAGCCTAAGCACGAAAATCATGGTGATTGTTCATTGTGACTCTTCTCTATAATTTATTCAAGAGCCTATTCAAACATTGATTTCATCCTTCCACTCTTGATTTTATACAACCACATATTTGGGAAAAATATCAAATCCATTGAATCTGAAACACCACCTACTTCCTATTGGACATAGGAGGTACTTTCTCAATTGAACTTCAAAGGCTGCTGTAGGTTGAGAGAGGTTGGACTATAAGCGCAGGAAGAGCACAAGGCTTTAGACCAGGTTCTTGGAATTTCAATGGAAAGAGACAATTGCAGAAGATCTTGGAGCAAACCTTGGAGTTAGCAGGAAATTGATCGAGAAGTCTAATGGAGTTGGCTAGATAACATCTGACTGTAACTCACTCCGTATTGTCTATAGTGGAGGTAATTGGTTGGATCCAAAATTTTTACCCAGTTGAGTTTCTCCATCATCATTTTGGTATTCGTTATTTATTGCTTTCTTTATTACTGCGGTATTCAAATTTAAAGAAATTAACTTGTTTGATTAACCATCTAGAAACAATTAAAAGTGACTCATTTTTTATTGATTAATTCCGCACACTTTCAAAAACTAAAAACGGATAATTAATAATCATTGTTAATTTGTTAATCCGTAACTTTCAAGTCGTATCAACGAGACACCCCATTTTTCAGGAGGGATCCAAATACTGTTAACTCCGACCTATCACTGAATCATACAAACATTTCACTCGTATTTCTAAATCTTCAGTAGCTGCAGCATGGTTTCAATACATAGAAAGTTGTTCAATGGCCATATTATCAAAAGCCCGGAATCGGTAACCACCTGTACTGACAAATCCTTCCGGGAAAAAAACATAGAAATAACAATGTAGAAGCCATGAACATGATGAAAGAAATTCGAGCAGTAGCGATTAGATGATTAGTACCTTACGAGCGTAGAGGTCTGCGAGGATAGCGCCCCACCCTCCAGAGCTATAGGATATTTGCACTATGGATGACCCGAACAGCACGAACTGTGGCCGACACGGTCCCACCATTGTTCCTCCTCCTCCTCTCTTTTGCGACTCAAATTCTCTACGGGCTGCTATTCGGATTTTGGGGGCTGAATCGGTTCTGATTTCCTATAAACAATTTGAGAGCTTCACGTCAATCCCAGTGATTCAGTGAATATATTTGTCGTGTTGTCATGCGAAACAAAACTGCCATGGCCCACTTTGGTTCCCGCGNCTGCTATTCGGATTTTGGGGGCTGAATCGGTTCTGATTTCCTATAAACAATTTGAGAGCTTCACGTCAATCCCAGTGATTCAGTGAATATATTTGTCGTGTTGTCATGCGAAACAAAACTGCCATGGCCCACTTTGGTTCCCGCGATGCACGTTTACTGGCTGCTTGAGAGTTTTTCTTTTTTTACTCACTATATTTGTCGTGTTGTCGTGCGAAACAAAACTGCCACGGCCCACTTTGGTTCCCGCGTTGCAACTTGCACGTTTACGGCTTGAGAGTTTTTTTTTTTCTTTTTTTTTTTTTTAATTCATTCATTCATTTCTGAGAAGAATCCAATGACCAAACTTTTCGAGTATTAAATAAATGGAATCGTCATATGTAAATTTAAATATGGGATCCATTCGGTTCGATTTCATTTGATTTCGTACCATAATTAATTTTTTTAACATTTACAATAATATTACATTAATCCAACTAATGACATGTACAATTTTAGCTTTTAAAATAACATTAGATTAACTCTTACAAAATAACATAGTCCCATTTAAAAATATGAAAATAACAATTAATTTGAGAAACGATAGAATGATTGCGAAAAATTTAGGTTACTCAAATTTAATTTTTTGAAGTTAGAATTAAAAAATTGGGCTTGGGCTGAAAATATGAAAATGATATTTGTTCGACCCCATTATAATGAGATTTTTGGAATAATGTATTTTGAAATAGTAATTTTTGGAAGAATGTGCGATTAAAAAAGAGGAATTTTTTTTTTATTTACAGGTAATATTATTTTATTGAAGAATATATGATTAAAAAGAAGAAAGAAAAAATGTATTGAAATTTTAATGGGGCCAAACATGGGGTAATTAGTTGGCAAATGAAACATATGGAAATAATATTTTTGAACTCAATTAATTAGTTGACAAATTTATTTTTTAAAAAAATAAGGAGATTCGGTACTTCGATTATTGGTCAAAAATCAAGAATCGAACCGAACCAAACATGTCGATTCTTGATTTTAATACTCGTTTGAATATTTAACTTAGGTGGTGTTCGTTAAGTCAACCAAAATTATTATAGTATAACTTGAAGTGCATTTGACAGAGTTTTATCATTGTTTAAAATTCTTTTTCAATTTTATCCTCTCTAAAACAATTACTCACTCGGTTCCATAAACATAGATTTGCTATTTGTTTTCGTATGTCCCAAATTATAGGTTACTTTCCTTATTAATTGTATATTTGATTTCTTAATTTTCTAATATAGCTCTATTTAGCCGCTATTTGGGCTCAATTAAAAATAGATTTTGGATTAAAAAAAATTATTTTGGAATAGTGATTTTTTGGAAAGTGTGTGATTAAAAAAAATTATTTACATATAATATTATTTTATTAAAAAATGTGTAGTTGAGAAAAAGAAAAATACTTTTTTTTTATCCTAAAATGGAGCTCAAACTTGGGCTTAATATGCCTTGTTATCAACAAATATAACTACTCTTATTTAAATTATTATTTGATATATGAGTATATTAGAAGAAAGAGTAGTACTATGTTAAACCATTGATATTTAACATCAGACTAGGTAAGAACACTAGTGTCATTAAATTATATGTTTAATTAAATGAATCACATAATTTCACATTTAATTAAACATATCATATAATGCTACATAAATTGATGTTCTATCACCAATGGTGTTAGATAACATTATTTTTAGGAAATGTAAATATAAGAAAAAATTTATATTTTCAATTATATTAACTATATTTTCTTAATCTATGTGAAAATGAAAGTAGGTCTATATTTATGGAATGGAGTTTGTATTATTTTTAATTACAAGGGAAAAAAGTACTTTAACGTAAAAATTGGTTAAAAAGTAAAAAATACTACTAATACAACAAAACTTACTAATGAAATATAAAAAATTATAAGTAAAGATTCACTTATGTGTAAAATTACTTATAAGTACAAAATTAACTTAACATTATAAAATATACTCATATATAAAAATACTTATATATTAAAATTTTAATTATAATTAAATATTTCAATTTTTAAGTTGAAAACTTAAGTGTAAAAAATTACTTGTAAGCAAAACATCATTTATGAGGTAAAAAAATTATACGAGAAATTATAAATTGAGAATTTTACTTAGTGATATACAAATTTACTCTATATTGTTTGCACCTACATACTCTTTTTTAATCTCGAAATCTCGTAAAAATAATTTTACGATTTCTTTGTTACAAAATCGTAACTGAAAATTAAAGAATAACTCGTCTCATGCTTGCATTAATTACATCACCAAAAAGAACACAAATTCAAAAACCTATTAGAACTAGTCGCAAGAACACGAGAGAAGAGGGATTAATCGATTTTTTTCACCAGCAAGAAAAATTAATCACCATTAGCTCAACTGTTGCTGTGAAATTTGAGAAATACTTGAAATCAGATTGGCTTGTGTTCTTCCATTGTTCTGCTTTTTCACAATGTAATTTCTCGTAGTTATAATCTTTGGGAAATGGTAACAAATTACTCGGATGCACAATAATTGATTACGTGAACTCTTTATCGTTGACCACAAATGGATAAAGCCACTGTGTTGGACTAAAGACGCAACAATCTTCTCAACTGCAACAATTGTTGACTTGGACATATTGCATGCATTTAATGCAAAGTGTAAAATTTGGATTTCTCTTCTACTCTAGCCATGTATTATACAAGTCCTTTTAATTGACTTTTTGAAGTGAATTTAATGAATTGGGTGACCACTTCATGCAGTTGAAGAGGAAATTGTAACAAACGGTAGAGAGGAATTGAAAGAGTAGTCTTCTGAATATTTCCTACTTAGTGTCTTTTTTAACTAGAGATATTAATTGTTATTATTTCCTTATAATTAGAGTGTTATTGTAATTCTCTTATTGTAGTGAAATTATCATATACTTGATTGTGGATGTAGCCTAAATTGGGTGAACCACGTAAATATTTGTGTCTATTTTTAGCTATATTTTCTCAATTCCATTTTCGTTGCAAGCTAAACTGGACTCACATTTTCCTAACAGTGGTATCAGAGCGAGGTTATGTGTAAGGTAGTTGTTCACTATTTACATACAAGGTAGTATATCAATCATGAACAAAATGGCGGCAAAGTATGAGATTGAAAGTTCAATGGGAACAATTTCTCATTATGGAAAATGTGAATAAAAGCAGTTTTGAGAAAAGATAACTGATTGACAAGTGGATAGAGGCTCGTAAAGATCACTGACGACGGCAAGTAGAATGAGATGGATGGCAATGCAATTTCTAATCTTCACCTAGCACCAGCCGATGGAGTATTGTCAAGTGCGGTAGAGAAGAAAATGGCCAAAGAGATATGGGATACGCGAACAAAGATGTACAAGGCCAAATCGTTATACAACAAAATCTTCTTAAAGAGAAAGCTTTAAACCCTTCGGATGTTGGAGTCAACTATGGTGACCGACCGCATCAACACCCTCAACATTTTATTTTCACAACTCACATAAATAGGCATAACATAGAGGCAGGTGAACGTGCTGAGATCTTACTTCATTGTCTACCAGATTCGTACGATCAACTCATCATCAACTTAACCAACAACCTTGAAAGTCTAGTCTTCAATGATGTTCAACTATTGTTCTTGAAGAAGAAAGTCGGCGCAAGAACAAAGAGGACAAATTGACAATTTCACATAAGGTGAAAGCTTTGACGATGAAGAAAGAGATATCAATGG
>CAIGRR010212581.1:0-12690 GCA_903798365.1 Fraxinus sp. 1973-6204 | reverse complement strand
AATTATTCTTCTGATTTCATACCGTATTTGACTTGTGTAGAGACAGCAAGACGACTTAGGCTAAGAAGGAAGAGAAGACAGAATTGGGTTTGGGGATCTATTGCTTCTGCTGTTACAGTTGGTTCTGCTGTCTTATTGTGGTCTTACTTCCAGACTGGAAAAGGATCATCTTCCTCAAGCCAGTCACAAGATACTGCGGTTGAACACGGTTCAAAGCAATGAACTCCAAGTGGATAGCTTAGAACAGGCTATGCCTCATAAATGAATAACAAACAAGAGGTCGATTTTGCGATCTTGTGAATACCAACATTTTGTCATTTTCACTTGGTTCCCATATTTTCTGCCATCGTGTATAGGTCTAATAATAAAATCAAAGTGCACGACACATAAGTCGATATAGCTAGCAATTCGAACCATAGATTTATTTAAAATTGTTTTTGTTCTTGCATCCTATCTTGGTTTATACAGCTGGTTAGGAATGTTATCATTGTGTTGTGTTCAGCTTGATTTACGTTGTCGAATATAATGCTGATTCTATTCCCGTTGCGTCGTAGGTTTTTGAAAATATTATTAATTTATTACCATTTCAACTTAAAGTTGGACATTCTTTTTTAAGTGCATGTTTGGTTTAGATTCTTAAATCAGAATTTTAGCAGAATCTGATACTTTGAAAGTAGAATTCGTCTCTCAACCCATTTCAGACCATTGAATGTGTTCCTCAACCCATCTTGCATGATTATTGAAATAATTGTTGCCCACTAGAACTTCATGTTAGCCACAAAAGGGTCCATTGCATGTCCACGTGTTTTTGTATATTTGCACCTCAACCGCTGATGTCCCCTCAACCTGGCATCTACTCTGGAAAAAGAGAAAACCGAAAATTAAAATGATTAAATAAATAATTCATATATTCTGCGTACTCATTTTTTATTTTCTTTTAAACTTAATGATATACGTTTTAAAATTAAATAAACTTAATGATATACGTTTTAAAATTAAATGAATATTTAAAACTCACTACATAATAATAATTAATTATCTGAATATTCATTAAAGTAAAAATTAATTGGGTCCAAATAATTTGACATGTAAGGCAAATTTAGAAAGGACCAAACCATTCCCTACACATCCATTCATCTACCACCAAATCCCAAGGTAATTGTTTCAATGGTCACTGAACTTATATTACATGTTTTCGTTTGCTCACTGAACTTTAAAATCTTGAGTTTTACCCGTTGAACTTTGAAAAACGTTGTACGTTACNCATCTACCACCAAATCCCAAGGTAATTGTTTCAATGGTCACTGAACTTATATTACATGTTTTCGTTTGCTCACTGAACTTTAAAATCTTGAGTTTTACCCGTTGAACTTTGAAAAACGTTGTACGTTACTCATTGATATAACTTTCGTCTCAAACCTCTAACGGAATTGGTGGTGGCTGACGGAATGCACATGTGGTGCCTCGTCACACATTTAAATTTTGAGACGGTCGAATTTTAGGCACTAAACTTTTAAAAAGTCTTCTATTGCTCATTGACCTTTTGAGGTGGTCGAATTTTGACAACTGACTTTGAGATAATCGGACTTTGGCCACTAAATTTTGAAAAAAAGTTTACCATTGCTCACTATAAATTTGGATTTCATTAAGCATTTGTTTCTCTCTCTTGAAAACAATTTTTTTTTTTTTAATTTTCATACTCATTTTTAACCACAAATTTATAAAATAAAATATTTTACATGCAAATACAAAAATTTTCCCAACTTTTTAACCACCTCCAAAAAATCACAACTTAAAACTCCTTTTTAAAAAACAATGGCTATCAAACAGGGGCTAAAATTCGTTGTTAAATTCGGATTTAATTTAATTTTAACAATAAATATATTACGCGTTTCATTGTAATTATTAATTACTTTCTTTGCAAGCATTGTCTATATTATTAGGAACGATTATTCAACTACACACTAGTTAAATTTAAATTTAATTTATTTTTTTTGTAGAATTGTAAGCTATTTTCATCATAATATTTGAATTTTACAATGAAACACACAATGAATTTGTTGTTTAAATCCAAATTTTAACAACAATTTTTAATTAAGTCCAAATTTATTGTGAGCCATAGAAGACATTTTTCAAAGTTTTGTAGCAAAAACTTGATCATCTCAAAGTTTAGTGGGCAAAATTCCACTATCTCAAAGTTTAGTAACCAAAATTCGACCACCTCAAAGTTCAGTGAGTATTAGAAGATATTTTTTAAAGTTTAGTTAGCAATTGAAGGTGTTTGCCAAAATTTAGTGGGCAAAAATTCGACCACCTCAAATTTTAACAGTATGATGGGGAGCCACATGTTCATTCGGTTAGCCACGTTCCAATTCCATCAGATATTTGAAAGGGAAGTTAGCCAATGAGTAACGTTGTTGCAAAAAGTTTCAAATCAACGGAAAACTCGAATTTTAAACTTCAGTGAGCAATCGAAAATATAGGCATAAGTTCAGTGACCATTGAAACAATTTTGGAGAAGAAAGGCATTTGGATGTTAATTTGGTTCGTTGGCTTCGGTGGCCCGTGGTATGACCAGGAAAAGCCCGAGCCTACCCAAGCCACATTTTGAGACGTCGGCTCGAGCCCGAGCCAGCCCTTGTCACGGGCCATTTTCGGCCCATATCGTGTCAAGCCTAAAAAAAACTAAATAAAACAAAATCTACAAAACTTTAAAAAAATAAAATAAAATAATCTATTTGCATTAACAGTACAGCTGCCTAACAAGGCAGTGGCAACACATACAACTGCCTTGTTAAGGTCTATATCTATATATAAGCATTTGTTGGCTCGGCTCGCTAAGGCTCGAGCCGAAAACTTAAGTCAAGCCTAGATTTTTTGATCGAGCAAAAGCTCGACTTGGGCGAAAAAACGTCTGAACCATTTTTACTCGAATCGAGCCTGAGCTTCAAGTTTCGTCTCATTGACATCCCTAGGAAGGCGCCGCAGGAAGCTCCATATTTGTAGATTTACCTCGCAGGCTGCAACTCTGCTCTATACATTGTAACATCTTTTTTATTTTTGTCATCGCCTCTGCCTTTTCTTTCGGATTTTCGATTATCTTTGAGCACTGGGCAAATGAGAGAAGCCAGATAAACAAACAATGGCAGATACTTCCATTTTTATTTTATTTTTTATTTTTTTGTGTCAAAACTGATCGAAAAACTCGTTAAAATCACATCCGCTTCACTAGTTTTTAATTAACCGTCCAATTTTTCAGGTTTTACACCGATTTTTATGGTCACAGTTTTAAAGATAGGTTCCCAGTTGACCCGGTTGAATCGATGTGTCTGGTAAGATTTTTATAATATTTGTTATGAAATAATCAATATAGACTCCAATGTAACAAATCAATGCGTGCACACATTGAATCACTTAACAAATAACATAAAAAAGCACAAAACTCAACAAATTATTGGAAATTAGACTTAATCTTGACTTCCAAAGTAATGACGAGGGAATGTCAAATTCATAAAAATGATCAAAAAGCCCTTAAAAATGTTTATAAAGAGGGCAATTTGCACAATTTAAAGAGGGTTGGAAATCTGAGATTCAATCTTTCACTCCCTAAAAAGCAAACTCGAATCAAGGAACCAGCCCTCTCGGAAATTCAAACATTCTCCGGCCGAAGGGCAATTTCTGGCCACAGTTGGCTCCTAAACATACCCAAAAACCTCAAAAACGAGTAAAACCCTGCAGAAATTACGACAAAAAACTTGACAATTGGCTTTTTTAAAAACAATTTCAACTAGAAATCAAGATTGCTATTGTAACTCTAGAATTCATAATATTAAGGCTATTTCTATAAGATGGATTCTGTAATTTATTAAGTGGACTACGAAGAAACATGCATGAACGGGCCTTATTTATAAATAATAATAAGTTATATCAATTAGTCTCAACATTTGTGCTCTTAAGTACTTTATAATTGATTTTCTGCCCTAAACTTGAAATGATTTATGTTACGCTATCAGGAATTAGTTTATAGACGGGAATAAATTGAGCTGAACTCTTAGCCCATGTTTGACAGAGATTTTTTGGGAATAATTTTGTGAAAAGTGATTTTTAAAAAAAGAGAAATTCGAGTTAAAAATAAGAAAAAATTATGAACCCACGTGCAAAATTATTTTATTAACAGAGTGTATATTGAATTGATTTAAAAACGTAAATTTAGAAAATAGGGATCAAAGAAAAGGTTTATTTTGTTCCACATTTAATAATGCAACTACGACAATGCAATAAATAGTTAGATTATTACATAATTTGTTTGAGAAAAGTCATTAAACTTTTATTCAAACGATATCTTATACTTAATTGCCATGTGTACACACAGAAAACCATTGCTAACTTGCTGGAGCTGTCGTGCTTGAGATAACATATAATTCAAGCGAGAATTTACTTGTTTCTTTTGCTAGATTATCTCTCTATCATCTTTAAGTTGTCGACTACTAACCCTAATCTCCTTTACTTTAATGATCATACTGGAAAAAACCAAAATCATTGTCGAATTCACAACAGATTGTTAATTACAATTTTTGAGCTCATAAAATTTCTGTTTGGTAAAGCAATTGAATCTGAAGTGGATTTGATGTGGTAAAGCAGTGAGAAGAGAACGCCTACAAAATCGTATAGTATCTATCTCTATCAATTTTCTCTTTTTGTTAGGTAGCTTCTCACATGCATAGGTAGATCCCACCTTGAAACACAGCACGCCACATGTCTTGGTAAAGATGGCGCCGCTCATCACGCCAATAAATACTCCAATATCATCCATTAGTTTTGTCTATGCCATAGTTACCAATACTCACCTTGGGGGACAAGATCCATCCTCTGGACATTAGAGTGTTGTTACATGTACATCAAAACTTATATAATGGATTATATAGTACCACGTGATAATACTCTATCATTTACTAATTTAAAATACAATCAACTTTTTCATTGAATCTTTTTCATCTAAATCATTTTATTTAATTTGTTATGTACATTTTTTTTTATGTACATGTAACAAAATCTGAAACATTAAGACCCTGCTTGAGAGTTTTGGATACCGATTATGAGCGTTTTTTAAAATATCGATTTTGAGTATTTATAAGCGTACCCGTTTTGAATAATTTTAGTAGTGATTTTTAAAACAGTCTATTCTATATTTGAGACTTTATTATCTATCGATTCTGAAACTTTTTTTTAAAAAAAAAACTTACATATATGCCCTAAAATTTTCATTTTATATTTTACTTATAGACAATTTTTTTTACATATAAGTTGATATATCTCTTAAAAAGTTAAATACCGTAAATATTTATTCAAAATCTTAAGTTATTATTTTTTACTTACAAGTTATAAGAAGAATTTTCAATTATAATTTAATTTTGTATTTTAAATAATTTTAAGTAATTTTTTACTTATAAGTAACTTTTTTATTTTAAGTGAATTTTGTCTTATTAGTAATATTTTTATTTTATAAACATTTTTTTATATAAAAGTGATTTTTATCTTATAAGTAATATTTTACTTATAAATAATTTTTAATTATAATGTAATTTGTTGCCTATATATAATGTTTCTAGCTAATATCTCTTTATTTACAAATTAACTTTGAACAAAATATGTTGTTTGGAAATAATTATTTTATAAATAGTAAAATTATAAAAGAATATGAGAACCGACAAAAAATCATCAATTTGATAGGCGAAGAGAATTGCTCAAAATTATATTACATCGATTTCGGGTAATTTTAAAATTATCCAAAATCAGTGTCCCAAAAATCAGTAAACACCGATTTTTTCAATCTTTCATAAACGGTGCCATCCAAAATCGATGAAAAAACTTCCAAGTAGGCTCTAAGGTTAGAAATAAATGTTGCAATAAAGGTGTAAAATGAGTTGAGATGTATTCACTGAAGTTTAACTTTAACGCGTTTTGATAGTTCTGTAATGAGCTGAAAAGAATGATATATCTACTCAGCTTTAGTTCGAAAAAATTCAATGCCATGTATGTACTTTACATAGACCGTGTCTGGCTCTTTTCTTCGTGCCCAATCTCCGGTGTCAAAACTCTCCAAAGATAGATTGATTTTCCCAACTTTTTTGAAGCTTGCTTGAGGTACAGATGGGGGGTTCACAGACCCCCCACAAATACCTCACAATAGGGGGGGTGGGTGGGATTTTTTTGCCATTTTTTATTATAATGCGGGGCCCACTCATGTGAGTATTGGTAAACAATCTGTAAACCATTTGTCTGTACATTAAGAATTATTCAACTTTTTTTCTACTCGAACTGTTACGAATGCTAGTTATTTATTTATATCCAATAAAATTTTATAGAGAGATGTACAATTCAACTCTAGCCAACCAAAAAATCTATATAATATATACTTTAGTCCGGTATATGATGTTAAGTGTCTAAACCTGAATATGTAATTAATGTCTGGACTATGCTTTAAGCATGGAATCAATCTTTTTGGGAAAAGAAAAATGCAATGGATTTTGTTGTCTTCGAGCCTTGAAAATGAAGTATTTTAGAATAAAGAAGAGAAGGGCATGGCAGTACACAGGCCACGTCTATAAACTCGTGACGAGTAGTTGTACCTCGTGCCTTTAATGTGGATAAGGACACCAAAAATCCTAGGTGCAAGAAATTGTACATTTTGAACTATGAAACACAAACTCTTTCTGTGTATGTGCTTAACCAAAATCTTAAAATTGACAATGCTTTAGACATTTTGACATGGAAAGAATTGACATCTTGTGGTCACAAACTTGTTATCCTCTTGCGCGTCTCATATTCGCCACACTGATATATCATTTTTATTAGTAAATCGGAAGTTATTGTAGTTTAATGTATCGAAATGTTCAACGTGCTTTTATTTGATAAGATGTCTTGAGGTGTCAAAAATATATTAGAGAGACGGTTCGAATCACCACCATTTACATTGAATTGACATTAAAGCAAGAAGGTGATTTGCGTGAATGACTTGTGAGGCGAGATACCGAAGTTTTTTTTGATACCCAGGTGTCAGTTTTTTATGTCAGACTAAATCCTGAACCTCCAAGACCCTTGCCCCTAGAATCTTGGAGGGGGTAAATCGCGGGATATGCCTTAACTGGTTTCTAGGTTCCCCTCACCAACTGTACACTTCTGCGCACAAGGGATCATCTTTCAAAGTGATTGTTCCATACCAAATAAATCTGGCCACTGGTTCCTCCCAGGATTCGAACCCCCACCCTGTCGCTGGAAGCGAGTTATATGCTGATTGTTCCACCAATTGAACTGTGTCCCGGAGGCACGAGATACGGAAGTTAGTCCAACAATGTGACGGTAGAAATGAAACTCGAATAAAGTTAATGGAGCCAATTACTCATTCTTTTGTGCTTTATTGCCTTATTGCCGTGGTCAATGGAATCCCACTATTGAATTACCTTCTCTTTACATTTTTTTTTCTTTTCTTTTCAAATTGCAACTATTAAAGTAGGTTACTTCAATTACCTTTATGCCCACGTACAGCTTACAGAGGGTGAAATTGTGCATTTCATGGATCGTCGGTGCATCCTTTGTTATATTTCATGTTTGGCATAGATTATAAATACGTAGAAGTATGCAGTTTTACTTAGGTTTTAATAAGTCACTTTTTAATAAAAAAAAATCAATTATATTACTCGGAAACTGGATTTTGCTACTCGTTTGTAAATCCATCAAGGCATGTTATATTTTTCTTGTTTGGTGGGGGATTAAAATCAGACTTTTAGTGAATTTTGATAAAAATTGATGAAATGTGTAGTTAAAAAATTGAGTTTCATGATATATGTTATTAAAATTAATTATTGACTTTGAATTAGATTAAATGAATTTTAATTTGGGCATTATCTTATAAATTAATTTTGTTTGTCTTCTATGTAGTTGATTTTCCTTAAGGCTGTGTTTGATATGCATAGTTTTCTAGGGAAGTCCAACTTTATGGCTTTTTGTCCTTAAGGCTGTGTTTGATATGCATAGTTTTCTAGGGAAGTCCAACTTTATGGCTTTTTGATAGCCAAACTTTTGCCATCAATTTGTTTTCCAGCAGCCTCCTTCACGCGCCACTTTACTAGCTTTTTGAGGATTTTGTTTTCTCTTGGTTTTGGTGGAAATATGTTTTCCATTTTATTTTTATTTTTTTTGGCAATTGGAACATATTCCAAACTCAATGGTAAAAAAATATATTCATTTAATTGACAATTTGCATGTGAAACAAAGCCAAACGAAAACAAAAAGATTTCGATTTTATTTTTTATTTTTTTTTACTTCTTGGAAATCCAAACAAATTCTATTCCCAATTCTAATAAAATTTATTTCTTTAATTGACAATTTTCATGAAAAACAAAGTCAAACGGAAAAAGTGAAAAATTATAACAATCAAATACAATTAATTACAATTTCCAGTAAAATAAATTTTAGGCAATTCAATTCCCTGGAATACATTTTCTTTCCACCCATTTTCCACCTTTACAAGAAATAGTTTAGGTCATGGACAAAACTTGCGAGCCCCACATTCTTCTTCTGCTCATCTTTTAAAACCCTCTATTTCTGCCTTAAAGATTACATTAAAAAAAAGAAGAAAAAAAGATGAAGCATTTGGCAGTGGCACTAATTCTGTTTCTGTTTGTGAATCAAAAATGCTGTGCAGGTGCAGGAGATGGGTTCATAAGAACCAGAGGAATCCATTTCATGTTAAATGGCAGTCCTTTTTATGCAAATGGATTCAATGCCTATTGGCTAATGTACGTGGCTTCTGATCCTTCTCAGAGACACAAAGTCTCCACTGCATTTCAACAAGCTTCAAGCCATGGCCTCACTGTTGCAAGAACTTGGGCTTTCAGTGATGGTGGATATAAACCTTTACAGTATGCTCCTGGCTCTTATAATGAGCAAATGTTCAAGGTTCGTTTGTCTCCTACTCTAAATTTTCTCTCATATTAATTTCTTTTTTTAACTAATAATTACTTTTCTTCTTCAAGGGGTTGGATTTTGTCATAGCTGAAGCTAGAAGATATGGGATTAAGCTTGTATTAAGCTTGGCAAATAATTATGAAAGCTTTGGGGGAAAGAAACAGTATGTAAACTGGGCTAGAAGTGCAGGGCAGTATCTGACTTCTGATGATGATTTCTTCAGAAATTATGTGGTTAAGGGATATTACAAGAACCATATCAGGGTAAGATACAAAAAACCTTGCAATTTCCCTTTTGCTTGTGTAATAATAACCTCTGGTAAATTCTGCAGACAGTTCTTAACAGATTCAACAAATTTACTGGAAAACTTTACAAGAATGACCCAACAATTATGGCCTGGGAGCTGATGAATGAACCAAGATGTACCTCAGATCCATCAGGAAGAACCATTCAGGTCCTCATCAGGCCTTCATCTTTGATATTGATTTTGATTCTATATGGAAATTTCTTTATTAACTTTATTTGTATAGTCCTTTTGTGGGGTGTCCGTAATTTTTCTTCTTTTTAAAAAGAGGAAAGAATTAGGTGTTTACCATTAAATCCTGAAATTAACTTGGCCCTAATTTATGTAAATTTGTGCTATGGACCACTCGTATAGTTTATGCATGTGCCTCAACTACTCTAGCCCACATTATTTTTGGAGAGAAATAAATGGCATCTGCTACTAATTGTTGGCACATTTATGCTCCATTTAATTAAATTTATTGAATAATTATATTATTTTGACAGGCCTGGATAATGGAAATGGCCTCTTATGTGAAGTCCATAGACAGAGCTCATATGCTGGAAGCTGGTTTAGAAGGATTCTATGGACATTCATCCCCTCATAGATTGAATCTTAATCCTAGTTTTAACATAGGAACTGATTTCATTGCAAATAATCGAATTCCCGGGATCGATTTCGCCACAGTTCACTCCTATCCAGATCAATGGTAACTCCTAAATTAATGATATTTGATATACAATCTTGAATAGACTGAACAGTACAATTAAAAGTAACGTTCTTTGAAATTTGCCGTGTGATCAGGCTATCAAGCTCAAACAATGAGAATCAACTTTCTTTTCTTAACAATTGGCTCGATGGACACATTCAAGATGCTCAATTTGTTCTCAACAAGCCTCTACTCATTACAGAATTTGGAAAATCTTTGGAAGATCCTGGCTTCACTCCCTACCAAAGAGACATGTTATTCAACACTGTATACTTCAAGATTTACGCATCTGCCAAGCGCGGTGGAGCAGCTGCTGGTGGTCTCTTCTGGCAGCTTCTTACCGAGGGCATGGACTCTTTTCGGGATGGATACGAAATAGTCCTCAGTGAGAATTCCTCGACTGCAAATGTGATATCTCAACAAGCTCATAAACTCTATCAAATTCGGAAAATATTTGCAAGGATGAGAAATTTTGAAATGTGGAGGAGGGCAAGAAGGGCTCAAAGGATGGCTAGAAATAGAGGGAAGCCTATTGGAAAATGATGGGAAACTTGTCTCTCTTAGAGATGGATGGTGTTCATCCAAGAGGGTGTGGCTAGCAAGGTTTAATAGATGATCAATATACTACGATATTTGAAGTTAGAAGTATGGTTGAATTTGATGAAGAAAGTTTTTGAAGTTCATTCTGATCTTATACAATTATCACTTATATTTGAGTGTAATGAAGTTTGTTAATCATGAATTCGATTTTATCATACATTATTTGAGTAAAACAAAAGCATTAATTTTCGAGAACACTTTATATGTATGTATGAAATTACATTTCGTATTTTATGTATTCATACGATTGAGTTTGTATGACTCTCGTCTTACAAAAATTAATTTTAATTACATATTTTATGAGATTCACAATTTTTCAACCACACGTTTCATCAATCATTATCAAAATCTAATAAATTTTTTATTTTAATCCCTACCAAACAAAGGCTATATGTTTTTATATCCCACCATTCAGAATTTAATAAAACGTGTGCATATTTAAGATTTTCAATGAAATAGATTTCAATTTATGAAATATTATTGTATTACTTTTAAAGATCATAGTCATGTCATCACAATATTTTCTCGTGATTAAAAAATTACAGTTATAACTTAGAAATTATTTTGCTAATAATGCAAGTCTAGTCGTGTAGTACTTATTCTTATGTTACTCAAAATAAGAACTTTTATATGACAACTTTTAAAAGAGTAACGTTGTTCACATCCACAAGTACTACTACTTTATACATCACTAATTTATATCTATTTAAACTTTAATCGTTTATAAACATTTATACACTGCGAATAAAGTTACACATTGCTTGCTCGTGTATTCAAACTGTTATTCATCCATCAATATGACAAATTCGCTACTCCCACTTGATGGAATGCCCACTTGTTCGACGGAATTCAATGTGACACACCTACCTCGTTAACCATCTAGGATTAAAACACATCACATTCGTGGTCATTAAACTTTTGGATGATTCTGATTTATATTTTCTTTTGGTACAGGTGATTGTAGTTAACAAGATAAACGTAGCACATATCAATTATGTTGGATACGTAGATATTTTCGTGAAGTCGAGTGATGAATTTCACTGCAATGATGAATAATTAAAATTTGAATTAATGAGTAATCTTTTTTATTCAGTAAGTAAATCATAATCTACACTAAAGTTTAATGATGTTTATGAACTTCAGCTAAGTACTCTTTATATATGTAATGACATGTCACGAACAGTTAAGTTGAATGCAACCCATATGTGAAAATGACGACCCAATTTTGAATAGCTGACGTGATCTGATTCACCTTTATACCTCTAATGGGAGCCATGTCTTACATAGGACAAACAATATTAAGTTTAAGAGTGTGTTTGGTAGGGATTAAAATTGGATTAAAATTGAAAAACTAGTCGTTATGGTTGACTTTTATTAGACGAGTGTGACCCAACAACGGTCATATTTTCAATTTTAATCTGATTAGTAGCCCTACCAAACAGGCTCTAAATCTATTGTCCTCTAGGTTGTTCCTCCAATAAAATTTTAACCACATTTCATTAACTTTTGTAAGCAAATAGCAAAATACCACTAATAAACTACAAGTAACTTCACTTCTAAAATGACACGTCGTTATTGCTATTTGTTAACAAGAAAGTGTCAAAATTTTAGTGAGAGAGCATAGTAGAAATCAGATTTCCATACTACTGCAGGAAAGTGCTACGTCATTAGCACTTGCCTGATGCTTCACTTTGGCATGAGATTCTCAAATTAACTTTGGTCAGTCATTTTAAATAATGTTTATTTTTCCTACAAGTAACATCCTTTTAATTAGATATCAAGGCATACATATTTAGTCCATTGGAGTGGTGTGGACAGAACACATTCAAATAATTTAAAATTTAGTTGTCCTTGTTTCATGTCACGAATACCAAACCTACAAATAAATTGAACATGTTTGGGGTGACTTATTTCATTCTATAAGCATCGGAGAGAAAGTTTCCTAGCAACCCCCAAACATGCTCAATGTCTACATCATTATGCAGAGTAGCATTCAGCAGTGATATATGGGGGCACAGCCACCCGTGCTGGATTCGCCGGAACCTTCAATTCCGCCGGGTGCCGCTGACTGGAGAAAAGAGAAAACAGAGAAGAAACGGGGAGGAAGAAGAACGGGGACTCACAGGTGGGC
>CAIGRR010212540.1:0-14612 GCA_903798365.1 Fraxinus sp. 1973-6204 | reverse complement strand
TTAAAGCAGTAAAAAACATAAAAAAGATCACGGAGAAACTCAAACTAGATAAAAACTCCGGACACTTTGCCAATCAATAATCTACTATAAATCGAAGCAAACTTATAGCACGATCTAGACCGTCTCCCTCGTAGAACTTTTGATATTGATTCCTTCAATCTTCCTTAATCCTAGTGGAGGTGTGCTCCTTCAAAACATATCCCGACTCCTAGTTTATATCTTAACCCTTTTGGACTGCGTGCTCTTGACATCAGATCCCGACTCCTGGTACCTCACCTTAGTTCTCTTGAATTTGTGCTTCCGCAACAGCTCCCGATCCTTATCCTTGGTATCTATTTATCTCCGATGGATTAAGTGATTTGGTATTTGATCAAAAGATCATGTGTGTTTTGATCTATGATTTAATATGAAACAATATATCTTAATCAACAAAATATGTTTTGGAAGAATTTATGGATCAAGTAATATGTGGTGGTTGAATATTGAAATCAATGAATGTTTTGGATCTTCAAATGAGTGATCTCTATGAAATAAATATGATCCAACGCTTTTGGACGTTCATATGATAGGATATATAGGGAAAAGTGTTTGGGATGAAACGAAATTGAAAAACCAAGTGTTTGAAATAAAACAGATTTGTAAACGTTGACCTGTCACTCGAACGCCAAGCCAGCGACATGCGAGCAGCAGTTGAGCAATCGAGCAGTCATCGGTATTTTTATCATAAATTTCTCTCCTAATGTCCAATTAAGGTGGTACTAATCATGTCAAATACAAAGAGGAATGAGTAAAAAAATATGCACATGTATAATGATGTAAAAATTATGCAAAAACATGTAATGGGAGAATAAAATCTTCCAGTTTCGCAGTTTCGAGACCAAATAGTTTTTTTTTTTCATAAATTTTTAACTTTATCATCATAAACAGTTATTTGTTCACTCATACATGAATAGTTCATAAACAAGTAAACTTTTCTCACATAATTTATTTTAAACCTAGATGGAGTAAATTGTATAAGTCATTCATGCTTGAAAAGTGTCATTAAACTCATGTAAACAAGTCTCAAAACTTTAAATTAATGAGAAATGATGTGCAAAGAAAAACTGGTAAATGAATATATTTTTCAAAGTATGAAGTCAAACCCAGTATTACTAGGATATTTATAAATTAAAGAGCTCATAATTAATTATATAAATTTATTCTTTCTCCCCCTATCTATGAGCACATATATATGTAGATTTTTCTTTTAGTTTTTAAATCTTATGATCAGACTCTTCTTCATTAAGTTTTCTACGTAACCTCAATAACAAGTTTTAGGTCGATAACTACAAAGTCAGATGACTTATAGGGCACCATGTATTAAGATACCTTACAAGCTTTATCACTCAAGTCATATAGGCTACGAAGAAAAATATAAGATTGTCTCACAACATTTTATGTGATTCAAAAAAAATTCTTTGAAAATAATCTTTCTTTTAAGGAGAATATACAAGAGTTTAGGTCAACTAGTTTAAATGTTATTTCATATTTAAAGTCAATTCACCACACAGATGACCGTCATTCCAAATCTCAAACACGTGGTTAAAACCCACTCACAAGAGTCTAATGTGTGCAATGCATAAAATACATGTAATAACATATACCAAGTACTCCAAACAAGTTTCAAACAAATTTATGAAAATTAAATTTACCAATTATGAACTTTCCTAGTACTTGTTTACAAAATAACATGTCCAAAAATAAAAATGAAAAATATTTTCCTTTTTCAATTTTTTTTTTCTAGATAATAAATAAAATGCAAAAAAAAAAAGAAGTTTAGAATGCATGCATGATTATGTAGATGCTTGAATAATGCAAATGTATGCATCAAAGTACGTGCTCATTAAGGTATAGAGACACTCTTACCATGAAAAGCACCGTGATTGAATTCATAATCTCTCATATCACTCTTTTTCACCCAAACTTTTAAGCAAAGTTAATTCTAGTCAATAATGTCATGTGCTCGGTCAAGTGACTAACTTGATTAGTGAAGAAGTCAACCTAACTAGATATATTTTGACTTCTATTTCTTTTCAAAAGTTTGTAACACCTAGGCATTATGTGTCCAAACTCACCACAATTGTGACATGTGGGAATGAATTTAGGAACAATCCTAGATTTCAAATTTTGAATCCTAGGTGGAGGAATATTATGTTATACAGATGATTTCAGATATTGGACACCTATATTCTTGACCGTGTTCATATTCAATAGCTCACGACATTTAGGTCTTATGTGTCTTACCTTATCACAATAGTGACACGTGGGGATGAACCTAGAAGCAACTCTAGGCTTCAAGTTTTGAGTCTTGGGTTTTGAGGCAGATACAAATTAATTTTTTCGAAGAAGAAACAGTCAGAGAATTTATTTCATTAAAGTCTACATCTCTTATATCCCCAATTGTTTTATTCAAACATATCATGTTATCAATATTTTTAGATCCACTAGAGAAGGATTGAAGTTAGACATTTGATTTTTCAAGATCAAATGTAAGAGAGTTAACCTTAATTTCTAAGAGCTCTTTCTCAATCCTTAATTCACTCAATCCACTAATCGACTCCTCAAGTTTGATCTCTAAGCTCTCATTTTCTAATTTAAGTTTATGCAATTTCTTAAAGGCAGAGTTATTCACCTTTTCAACTTAAGGTACTCCTTAAACAATTCGTCAAACGCCTCATAGATATCCCTACTATCCTCAGATCCTATATCAGAATGTAATTGACTCATCTTGACAAAATTTTGGGTCAAGGATCACTATTAGACTATGATACCACTTGAAAGTTTTAAATTATTAATTATTAAGACCCATGTGCGGAATTACACAATTAAAGCAACAAGTCACTTTTTAATTATTTCTAGATGATTAAATCAAACAAGTTAATTTATCCTAAGTTTTAATACCACAATCAATAATTAAAGCAGTAAAGAACACCAAAGATGATCACGGAGAAATCCCAACTGGGTAAAGACTCTAGACACTTTTCCGGTCAATAATCCACTATAAATCTAAACAAACTTACAGTATAGTCTAGACTCGTCTACCTCATAGAACTTCTAACCTCAATTCCTCCAGTCTCCCTTGATTCTTTGGAGGTGTGCTCCTTCAAAATAAATCTCGACTCCTGGTTTATACATTAACCCTCCTGGACTACGTGCTCCTGACATCAAATCCCGACTCCAGATACTTAGCCTTAGTCCTCCTGAATTTGTACTTCTGCAACAGCTCTCAATCTCTGGTATCGATTTATCTCCAGTGGATTAAGTGGTTTGGTGTTTGATCAATAAATCTTGTGTATTTTGATCTGTGGTTTAATATGATACAATATAGCTTGATCAACAAAATATGATTTGAAAGAATTTATGGATCAAGTAATATGTGGTGGTTGAATCTTGGAATCAATGAATGTTTTGGATCTTCAAATGAATTATTTTTATGGAAGAAATATGATTTAATACACTTTTGAACGTTTATATGGTAGGGAAAAGTGTTGGGGATGAAGAGGTATTGAAAAACCAAGTGTTTGAAGCAAAAAAGATTTCTGAAAGTCCACCTATCGCTCGAGCGCCAAGCCAGTGACAGGCGAATAGCAGTTGAGTAGTCGTCAATATTTTTATCATAAATTTCTCTCTCGATATCCGATTGAGGCGATTTAAAATGCGTTAGAAAGATAACTCAAATGACTAAAATTCTTCTAGAAGTAGCCTTGTCCAAATTCCAATGATTTCTATGTGAAAAATACATTGTAAGTTATGACTGAGAATTTGAAACATAACTTGTGCGGCTTTTTGACACTCTTTAAACTTCTAATTGCATTCCTTGACTCCTTCGAGGACTATACTCCTAACCCCAACTCTTTTTGACTTTAATAAGGATTTAATAACTCCTATTTTGATTTTGATTATAACTCGATAAAATCCTAATACAATTCAACTAGGATTTAATTTTGACTAAGAAAATTGCCAATTACAAATTTATAAATTGTCAATTATATAATTTGGACTGAACAAGAAGGAACAAAATGAATAGTTTTTTCCTCGAGGTCATTGAGAAATGATATTTTGATCTATATGAAAGAGGCTTTTAAATCTTAACATCTTCTCCATGATACACCTTTAGGTTTTGAAGTGCTTGATTTTGAAGTTGTTCTATATATTAGACACACCCCGATATGTGAATGCGTAATAAAACTATATAGCTTTCTCTGGTTGATTAAAACTACTGCGAGGTAGATTTTTATTATGACGTTATCCTAGAGTAAGATGGCAATAGAATATCAACATTGTTGAAATCCCCATTCTATTCGAAACTACACAAAACAAGAAGACATGTGTAAGAAATTCCAAGAACGCTGGTATTGCCTTCTCCCTTAAATCTAAAGCCTCATCTAGTGCCCTGGATAGCCAGTTCAACTTCCTTCATTCTGGCTTCTTATTTGCATATCAAAATAAAGTTGGGAAATGTTGTCCCAAAGAATTCTCTTTCCAAGAAAATCTGAAAATTACTATGGATAAAAAAACCCTCGTCTTCCTGAATCACCACTGGCTAAAATCGCTATACAAAGAAAATGAATGAGTTATATCCCTAAAATAATGCAATTTAGCACCATTGTAGTGCCCACAAGTTCAATTAAATCAATCTCGTGACTTTGAATTTAAATGAACCTATCAGTTATAGTCATGTAGATGCCATTGAGACGATTGCTTGACATCATTGGTACCGAATAGCATTGCTCATTATCCCTTTGGTATTTGGAAGCAAAATAAAAGAAACAAAAACTTTTTACTCTCGCAACTCGATCCAATTCTAAATAATGATTTTGAGAGCAGTGATCTTATACAGTTGTACCTGTTTGATAACGAAGGAACCAGAGGGGCTAATAACAGTAAACACAAAATTAAGATTTCCATCTCCTATTTCTTTAATTTCCAGCTTATCAAACTGATTGCCCAGCTTTTCAGCCAATATTGGAGTTGCCTTGACGTACTCCAGCAGTAACTTCTCGTCCAGTGGCCGGTACCCATTGGAAGACATCTCCTAGTGGTGGTCAGCGGCAGCGAGAAGCTTTGAGAGTTACACAGTTTGGATAATAATTGGGGAAGGGACTGGAAAACCTCTGGCTATTATTTAACGTGACTTGAGTATAAATGGAAGAATATAATGCTTTTGGTAAACGGAAGAAGCACGCTGTATAGTATGGACTTTTGAGGACTGCCACATGGACGACGCATGATGGGAGACGTTCGTTCTCGGGTTGTATTTTAAGCCAGTGTTTGTTACTATTTTTAATATAAGTCAAACTCAAAAATTAATTTTAATCATATACTTTACGAGTATTATATTTTTTTAAACACACATTTCATTAAATTCTATCAAAATCTACTAAAAATTTAATTTTAATCTCCATGGATTAAGTAAATTGGACGAACTGGACTAAGTAAAAATTTATAATACGTTCATGCGCTATATATTATAGGCTTTCCGACCGTACGATAGGGATGACGACGTGATGGGGGAGGATCACTGAATCGAGTCATATTTTTAAATTTAGAGTAAATTGAACGAATCAGACATATGGCAATTAGTATAAAATGTTCACACATTGTAGTATAGACTTAAATGTACTAAAATAATGAAGAAGATTTGATAAAGGGGGTCCATTGAATCGGGTCGTATTTTAGATTTATAGTAAATTGAACAAAATGGACATTGATTGGACATATGGCAATGAGTATAATATTTTCACACACTGCATGATATAGACGTTTAGGAACTAAGGACGGGGAGGTTCGTTGAATCGGGTCGTATTTTAAATTTAGAGTAAATTGACTTGACATACGACACTCAGTGTAATATGTTCACACGCCACATATTATAGACTTTTGGGCACTACGACAAGGATGACGACGTGATGAGGGAATTTGTATTTTAAATTTGAAGTAAATTGAATGGACGGGATATTGACCCAACACATGACACTGAGTGTAATATGTTCAAGGGGATTTCGATTAAAAGGCCTAGTTAATAATATTTAGTCTCTATTTGGTATAAAGTAAATTTGGATTTTAATATAAGTTAAAATTAACAATTAATTATAATCACATAATTGATAGGTTCCACAACTTTTCAACTACACATTTTATCAATTTCTATCAAAATTTATTAAAAAAATTTGATTTTAATCCCCATCAAACACGACTTTGTTAAAAAGCCTTCACTAAATAGTTTTGGATCAAATAGCATATAATCTATTTTATTAAATTATATGTTAAAAGTCTTAAATATCCTACACTTGAAATGTTGAAAATGTCCAATTTAAAATCAACATTTACCAAATCCTCCAATCATAATCCCCACGTTTATTATCACTTTTCATGGTAGTTCAAGACAGAAATGGTAGAATGGCATGCTGTCGTTTAAACTATTTCGTGTCAAATTCACGTTATGTTCCCACGTCAATACAAAGTTCACACAATATAACCAANAGTTCAAGACAGAAATGGTAGAATGGCATGCTGTCGTTTAAACTATTTCGTGTCAAATTCACGTTATGTTCCCACGTCAATACAAAGTTCACACAATATAACCAACACTATTGGTACGTGAGTAAACTAACTAGACTTCACTAAAATCGAAGTTATGTAACTAAAATTTTATTATACTCTAATTATGAGATAAGATACTCAATAAATTAGTTCTTTAACTTTTATAAGTCTTATAAGATGTTTCAAAATATGAACAAGTAGCTTTAAAGTGAAATCGAGATCCTGTGACCCAAAATGGTATGCTACCTTTTTAAATGGCTAGGTTTTGTTTCAACTAATTTCGTGTTCGTTTCATTTTATCTTCGTTCATATCCACGTGAAAATAAACGAACGCAATTTTTCACTACATTTGATATCATGGTTGATACAAAGTTCACGCGATAATGACCAACACCATTGTTCATTGAGTAAATTATACTAGATTCTACTACAGACGAGGATAAGTAATTCAAATTGTATTATATTTCAATTATAAGATAAGATACTCAATAAATTAGCTCGTTTAACTCGTAAAAGTCTTTGAAAATATTCCAAAATATGATGAACTAGTTTTGGAGTGAAATCGAAATCCCACGACCCAAAATGGCATGCTGCCTTTTAAACGTCTTTGTGTTCAACTAACTTTGTGTTCGTTTCACCTTGTAATATCCACATGTAAATGGACGAATGCGATTTTTCATTACATTTGGACACCATGTTCAATACAAAATTCACACGATGATTATTAAAATTACTGTTTCACAAGTAAACTATACTAGATTTCACTACGAAGGAATGTAAGTAATTTAAATTGTACTATATTCCAATTATGAGACAATATACTCAACAATATCTTGTTTAACTTGTGTAAATCTATTAAGATATTCTAAAATATGATCAATAATTTGGAGAGAAATTGAAACCCCTGTGACTCGAAATGACACGCTACATTTTTAAATGTCTGGACGTGTCTTCAACTAATTAACTTGTTTAACTGGTACAAGTACTCTATGATGTTTCAAAATACGATCGATTGATTTTTGAGTGAAATCGACATCTCATGACCCAAAACGATTGGATGCCATTTCAACTCATTTAACTCTACTTCAATAAAAATAACATAGTCGAGTTCATTTTCCATTTCCACAATAAAAAAAAATACTAAATGATCATGTTAAATAGAATGTATATGTTCTATATAAAATCATGGATAGAAATTACATGGTTAGATATATAAATTAAGCACCTATCCAAATACTCAACATTTACTTAAACTAAGGCGAATGTTTTGCTCAAATACCAATATCTTGGCAGCACGCCAAGTGAACATATGATCGATCAAGTCAAATTTACATGTTGCGAAGACTTAAAACGACAAGGCAGATAGTTGAAATTAGAGATCAATCAATTGTTTATCATACTATAACGTATTGGGCGATGGAAGTAGTTTAGGTGGGCAGAGAGAACTTTACAATAATGTATGCGAGAAACTACGACTTAGGTAAAAACACGAGTAGTGACGACAAAAAAACTCGTCTCGCCCCGCCTCGCCGCTGGCCCGCCGCGATGGGTTGGTGGGACGGGGAGGGGGTGCCCATCCCGAAGTGCTCCGAACCCGCCATGTGAAGAATAAAAAAAATAATTAATTACAAATTAAAAAATATATATAGTTAACTTGAAATTTTTTTTTAAGAAAAAATAAACAGATCAGGAAATGGGGCAAATTCACGCCCCGAACCCACTCCCACCCCGTCTAAGGTGGGGCGGAGCGCGAGAGTGATGGGACGGGACGGGGCGAGGATGCCCCAACCTGTTGCCATCTCTAAACACAAGCAATAAACAAACAGAGATACAAAGAAAAATCATGTATCTAAAACTATGAATACATATATAGAACTCAAAATTAAAGTCAATAAACAAACCCAGAAAAAAAAATAAAATAAAATAAAAAAATCCATAAAATAGAAAGCACGTTGTGAAGAAATATTTAGAAGCAGTGCAAATGTGCAATAGTTGAGGTGGTGATAGTCGTTGTGAAAGAGATGAACTGGAATAGGAGATTCAATAATCCTTAGCGGAAGAATGAAGGAAATGGTAGGGTACTGATTGGTAATTTGATTAGTCTTGTTTCTATTTGAAGGTTTTTTGGGAAATATTCAGGTGCCAAACCCAAATCTATACCCTAACCATGACGGATCAATTTCTCATCCGCAAGTTTCGGTGGCGGCCTCTCGCCGGCGCCAAAAATACCGTGACCGCAGCATTTTACCAGCTTCAACATTACTATGCCACTGCTACATCCATTAACACCGACGGGGGAAACACTAACGAGGAAAAAAAGACCAACCAATGGCTCACTCTACCGGCGTTCACTCCCTCAGTTGACGGTTCTGCCATCGGAAAAGTACTCTACGGCCGGCCATCGGACACCAAAACTAGAACCATTACCAATAACGTGACGGCGCTTAAATGGATCCTTAAGTGCTGCCCTCAACTTCCCAGGTCCCTTGTTCACAAGCTCTTCAGACTAAGACAGGTGCATTTTCTCAAACATACACTGATACACAAACAAACACATACACACAGTGAAGCTTGAGAAGAGCCGAGCGAGCTGATCTGGGGATCGTTCACGGTCGCCTCATTCGTGAAACGAGCTCAAATCCATGAAGATGCTTGATTGTTGATAATTCAGGAAAAAACCAGTTATTTCTGTATAATTAAAAACTAATGCAGTTCATGAATTTGATTTACGCAATATTACAAGAAAAATAATAGACAGTGATAAATGATAATAGAAATGCAATATAAACTTAAGGAAGTGATTAATGTACTCTCTATTCTTATTTTAATATTATTATTTTTCCATTCGTGTAAATTTAAATGTATCCAAAATTTATATCAAGATATGACTTGATTATTCAATACCTCAACTCAAGTGCTTGTTCATAACCCAGCCTGCACTGGCAATTGAATGAACTTTAAGTTAACTAGCTAACACCCTGCTCTTTGGCAGTCCGAACAGAGGTGATTTTACATATACACATCAACACGCATATGGTTAACCTATTTCTTTCCTTTTGCATTTTACATCAGGTCCGAAAAGAATACTTCGCAGAAGAAACTAAGTCATGTCAACTCAAAAGGGTAAAACATTGATACATAAATAAGATTTTCATATCATTTATTTATATTATTATTCGAAAAGGCTTTTTTTACCCTTCTTTGATGCAATCATCTTTTTATGTTCGACAATTTGTGTTTTTTGAAGGTAGGAGCCAAGGATCTGATGGACATCGGTGATAGAATATTCCTTCCAACAACAATTGATGTAAAGACTTGCTCAACAAAACATGAGAATGAGAACCTTTGCAATGAAGAAATGAAGTTTATCCATGGCCTTGAATTATATAGGGTATTAGTCTCTGTAAACTGTTTCACATATGCTGTCAGATGCTTAACTTTCTTTAGATTTTTGCTACAAATGTACGAAAAGTCTAATTTCCTTGCACACTGTACAGGATTCAGCAATAATTGTGATCAATAAACCACCTGGAATGCCGGTACAGGTAAATTATAAGTTTGCATTGCTCAGTTCGAGACTGCAACTATTGACCTTTTCTTCACATTAAAAGAAATTCCTGTTTAGGGTGGCATTGGGATAAAGAGAAGTTTAGATGAATTGGCTGCCAAGTATTTGCTATATGACTATACGGAGTCTCCACGCCTGGTAAGTTCTACTAGTTTTTAATGTAGAAGGGAAAAGAGAAGAGAGAGAGAGGAAGAAGACACAGAGAAAAAATGTTGAGACAAATTTCTTTATCATTGGATATATAATATCAATTGTCTATGTTATTCAACAATACAAATTATTTTTATACTTACCTAACAAAAATAGGAAGTTCAAAAATAGCATAATGGAGAAAATTTTCTTACTTAAAACTAATAATTATTACAAGAATTAGAAAGTATGTGAAATGCATGTTTAAGATTTATAATGCTTTGGCGCCTAGTTGATATGGGCCCAACTGGGTTGCACATTTGAGATTGGTGGCAACTACCATCTCCAACGAGCCTGCATCTATATGTTGATACATGCATTTGAATATGCATGTACTATGTATCTTTATATTATAAACAATAGATATTTCGCCAAGTTTAATCTAGGAACTGTAAATTGAACTTGTAGTTAAAAATGTTTTTTTATGATAGTTCCACCTTGCACGTACATATTTCCATGCAAAATCAATTCTGCTTCCAATTGAATGAATCCTGGAACTGAGCCATATATTCTTCATGTTTCATAATCATGACCTGGTTAAATAATATCTATGATCATACAGTTTTCCTATGTTAATATCTTTTCGCAGGTTCACTTATAATGCAATCCTTTCTAATTCTCTGTTGGTTGCAATATGTTTTCAGCATTGTATTTAATCTGTCGTTGTGTGTATTGTTGAGGACAAGCTTGTTCTGTTTTAGGTTCACAGACTTGATAGAGACAGCAGTGGCATATTAGTGATGGGAAGGTCACTATTAAGTGCTACCATTCTGCATTCAATCTTCCGAGAGAAAACTTTTGGAGCATCAGATGACGTGTGTAATTTTACAATCACAAGCTTCATTGATCATTGATTCTTGTCGTATAGGCTTAACTAACTCCATGTCTGGTTGATCATTTCATGTCTTAAAAGGTTCTCGCGAGTAAAAGATCCTTGCAGAAGCGCTATTGGGCACTTGTTATTGGATCTCCTAGACGTGCTGGAGGATTAATCTCAGTACCATTAGGAAAGGTGCATTTCCTTTTTTGTAGTAATCTCTTTTAGAAGAGTCTTCAATTTTGGAGTTTTTGCTATGTGGATCGTTATATGTTCTTGCTTCATATATTCTTTCTCCAACTAATTTGTCAAGAGAAGCTGTTCTAATGCCCAAATAATTTCATTTGATAAAAGCTCTAATGTTGACTTATTTATGTTGTTTTTGCAAAAAAATTAGGTGGTGATTGACGATGGAAAATCTGAGAAGATTACTATAGTTGACAAATTCCACACTTCAGTACAGCATGCTGTGACAGAATATCGAGTGATTTCATCTTCATCTTGTGGTTCGTTTACAGTGCTTTCAGAAATTTTGTACTATACTGGTCAAGAAGTAAATTTAAAAATTGTTTCCAAAATTGTCAATACACGCTGCCAGTTTTCTAATGTCTTTTTCAAAATCATTTCTCCACTGCTTTTAGAAATTCAGAGAGTGGCCTAATTATTTTGTTTTCAGGAAAGAGTTACAGATAATGAAGTTACTTTCCGGAAACTTCTTGTTTCCAAATATGTTTGGATAATTTACTTTACTAGTTTGAAACTCCTAACTTTACTTTCAAAATTTAACTTCAATTTTTTTTTTCCTGATTTTGACCAATAACGGAATTACTTATTTTAAAACCTTTTTTAGTTATTTACTTAATCTCAGTAGAACTTTCTCGTAGTTTTCAGGTTTATTGAGGGAGATGGGGTTCTCCAGTTGGAATTTGATGCTTAGTTTCTACCTGTTCAGTTATATAATCATAAAAGTTTTATGTTCGAGTTTTCTAATATAGTGGTAAAACTGCAGGTTACACATGGCTAGAGTTGTCTCCACTTACTGGAAGAAAGCATCAGGTCTGGATTACTGCTGTACTCGGTCATGATTTTAAAGCCTCTCGTATGGCTTAAGCATGTTAATCTGATTTCTCCTCTTGATTTTGGCTATTATTTGATAGCTGCGTGTTCACTGTGCCGAGGTTTTGGGGACACCAATAGTCGGAGACTACAAGTACGGGTGGCAAGCTCATAAAAAATCAAAACATATCCTCGTCGGTTCAGATTGCCAACTGGAAGAAAAAAATTCCAAGGGAAAACCAGATCCTTTTGGCCTCGATTTGGAGAATGGAAGTATCTCTGATAAACATTTTCGTCTTCATCTTCATTGTAAGCAGATGCTGTTGCCTAATATTGCTCAGGTTTTGCAACGTGACCATCCAGATTCGGATTTTGATCCTAAAACTGTGGAAACCATCTCGATAGATGCTGATTTGCCTCCACACATGCAAAGAAGTTGGGACTTGCTGAATTGATATTTTCTTAAACTCTGGTAATTTTAATTGTATCAGATACCATTTTCCTTGCATATCGTTGAGTTAGTTGGCCATTTTGTCCCCATTGGCCAGAGTACAGCTAGCAAAACAGATTATTTTCACCAGGTAGCTTGAAACATATTCAAATCAGCACGTCAATTTGTTTACTGTTGAATGAGCATAAGATGCAATTTAATTATTTAGATGGCCTTCCAAAAATTCACATATCAATTTTGTTAGGCTTCGCCACCTAGGCTTCCACGTGGATCAGCTGACTTACCGAAGTACCTTCTGTCAACGCCATGTGGCATCTCACGCGGAGTAGGATCTACCAGAGTCCAGACAAATCCAACCCATGGAAACCCACACTTACCGAAGCAATTCATGAGGTTGACCACTTTCAAAGCCCCGCTGCTAAAGACAAATCCGAGATCCAAACGAAGCTTCTTTGTCGAAGTGGCGAGGTTAACGAAATAGACCGAGGCTCAATTAAGGCTGATGACAATTCACATTTGAAGATCTTGAATTTATGAAATCCTTTTAGAATGAATGATTATAAGTAATGAGCGAGAAGATTAATCTTGTCGGCATACGTTATAGGGTTGTTGCATCCTTTTGTGGACATTTAATGCTGATGTGATGCCTTGGTTAAGGAGATGAAGTCATGTGTTCCCACATTCAATGGTTATTATCTCACATGTAACATTATAAATATTCACCATTTTGTGTCATTTGGAGGTAATACAAAAATATTAACTGCAGGTCATATATTCTCTTCCTTTTGGACTAAAGTTTGGTTTTTAGTGTTTGAGGTGTGATCTTTATTTTGAGTTTTACTCTTAGTTGGTCGTTCATTATCATGTAATTTATCTTATATATTTTATCGGAGCCCGAACATTTTTGTCTCGTGTTATAAAATCCTACAACCAACCTTGTTTTATTATTTGACAATCATTTCACACGTGTTGGAATTAGCTTGAGAGAACGTGAGTGGACCCAGTATCTGTTATCCACGTCAACGGTGTGAAAAACAAGGTCAATAAATTCATTGCCAAAAAAGTGAAAGAATACCTAAACTAGTCTTGCGTGCACTGTGCTTCATATAAGAGAAACAAAGTTTGTCCAAAATAAAACAACATTTTTTCCAATTCTTATTCTCTTGATCATTTCGACATGTCTACAATATCAACTTTTCTAGATGCCTTAACGTTTTTTGTTGTGTGTAGCTTCTTGTTTGTTGGGTTGCAATGTGGTCCATTAGAACATCCGTCCATCTTGTCAAAAATCATTCTATTTCGTCAATTGTCCAACGGAGATTTGTATCATTCTGGACGAAATGAGCATGGTGCAACTTGCAAGAGACGATGAACAGGCCGTACAAGGGCAGAAGGGCTACCGAGCTTTCAAGTGATTCGTATCATTCCATTCCAAGCCCTGGTGAGAGGGCACAAAGGACCAACAAGACATTGTTCTGGTTCAAGTCCCACCCAAGTCCTTCAAGTGGTTCATATCATTCTATTCCAAGCCCAAGTCAAAGACATGGCCAATCAATTGTACCAAGACCACCAAGGATATGAAGATGCTAAGGTTGTGTAAATTCTAAAAATCAATTAAAAGTTCACGAATAAATAACAATTAAGTTCTGCGTGTGAACGAAATTGCATGTAGGCTGTAGCGTTTTGAACACTTGTAATTGACTAAATTAAGGTCTCTATTAAAATTTTATAGTTGACTCAGTAAATGGAAAAATGTTTGTTTTTGCTTTACTTTAAAAAAAATAATAATTCAAATTTATCGTGAATTTTGTTCTAATCTTATTTTGTAGTTATTTACGTCGACTTTTAAATAGTTCTAGAACAAGAAGATCCAAACCGTTGAGATCAAGGATTAAATATCATGAGTACCATTAAATAATGTATTGCATCTTGTTAGTTACCATCAAATT
>CAIGRR010212503.1:0-12013 GCA_903798365.1 Fraxinus sp. 1973-6204 | reverse complement strand
GATGGCCGAAAAGGATTGGAGAGCGATCAAAACAAGAAGTCAAAATGGAGCAAAATTGAATCGTGCAGCCGCATGGCTACAACCCGAGAATGAAATGGGCAAATTCACTTTGCCCATGCTGCCGCGAAGGATATAACCACGCGGCCGCAAGGGCTAAATTTTGGGCGAGAATTTTATTTTTTTGCGAATTACCTTAATTAGTTAGAATNCGAGAATGAAATGGGCAAATTCACTTTGCCCATGCTGCCGCGAAGGATATAACCACGCGGCCGCAAGGGCTAAATTTTGGGCGAGAATTTTATTTTTTTGCGAATTACCTTAATTAGTTAGAATTCCTTTTCTATTATGATTCTTGCAATATTTTCAAACTATTTCTGGTTTAAACTAGATCCTACTAGATCCTAGGGTTTTTTCCATACTTCAGTATAAATAGGATTTTATTCTACATTGTAAAGGAAGACTTTTATCATTATTGAGAATTAATACAACTTTGTGAGTTTTTCCTCCAATGTTCTTGGTGGCTTAAAGACTTATATCTTGAACTTATCAAAATGTGTCGCAGTCTTCTTGTGGCGTTCCCACTTCACGGTTTTTGTTCCGGGTAATCAACGGGCCAGATTTCTAACGCGTGATCTTGGTTCTTGGTACGAGTCGAACAACAGGTCGGGTTGCTATTATGAGACGTGATTCTAGCTTTCTTGAGTTGGTTTCAACTTATTCGTGCGTTCCTAAGATATATTCTTGGCTGGGTTCGCATCAATTCTTCTCCTTTAAATAAATCTTACAACTTCATTTTTTCATTTTAGCTTTTCCTCTCTGCACTTTTGCTCCCAAAAATTTCGCGTTCTTCTTTACTTTTTGACTGAGGCCGTCTATATTTAGGTATTCCCTTTAACAAGAATAACTTTTATTTTTCTTTGTGTTGTATTTTACCTCGGTATTTTATATGAGTTCGGACGAATTTAGAATACAACCCTGGGGTAACCAATAGGAGGAAACAGTACCATCTTCGTCTTCTCCTTCGTTTAGCTCGTCCTCCGCTAGTTTGGACTGTCAAGAGGTTCTAGCGCCAATCCCCATTACCTCAGTCTACCCAAAACGATTAGATACTCCTAGGAATATGGGATTGAACCGTGGAGGGGAAGATGATAGACCTTAAGGAGGCAATGGGGGAGATACCCATGAATGGGGGGTGAATTCCTATAGGTCAGTGGTCACTGGAGATATGCTTTCTAGTTTAAGGGCTAAGTATAATATTCCTAGTTCAGTAGAGTTCGTTATTCCAACTGCATCTGAACGAGCTAACACTCATCCATCCGGATGTGTAGCTTTGAATTCGGCCATTTTAAATGCCGGTTTAAGATTTCCTTTTCCTAGGATAATTCGACAATTTCTTTAATCCTGGGGAATAGCCCCAATTCAACTTTGCCCTAACGGTTGGCGAACCTTGATTACGAACTTAATATTGTGGAGCAAATTAGGCTATCCCGAACTGAGTGTTGTCCAATTTAACTCACTTTTTACCTTTAAAGAAGACGAAAAATATTCTGGCTAGTGGTATGCCAGTGTTAGGCCTAGAACGGGAGGTCCATTAGTGCTGGATATTCCATTTTCGATAAAGAAATGGAATGATGAATTTTTTTATGTATTAGGGGAGTGGCAGTTTCATCTTGCTGAGTTGAATATGGAGGATGTTGTTCCTACCCACTATCACCCGTTATGTAAGTGAACATCATTTTTGATATCTTTTCCTGCTTTTGTATTAAATTCATCTTCCAAACTAACTTAGTCCTTCCTTGTAGATTACAAGAAAGTTGTTTTAACCAAAGCAGTACAAGAACGGACTGATGGGATTATATCTCTCCCGAGAAAAAAAGTCCTGCAAATCTATCATTTCGGACTCCACCCTCTTCCAAGCAAGGTTACTCTAAACTCTCCCGTCGACCTCATCATCAGCTAGGGCTTCCACTTCTATTCCCTTTTCTTCTAGTAAGTGTTCCCTAGTATTCTTGATTAACTTTTACTACAACAATTGAACTCACGTATGTTCATCCCCGCCTCAGATCAAGACCAAGACATGTTGGGATACAAAACGGCGAAGGCGGCAGCATCAACTGCTAAGGGCAAAAAGAAAAGAGATTTCGACTAAGGTCATGAACTGATCTGAGGAGATCGAACCCGAGTTCGAACTTGACCAACCTCTTAAACGTCGTTGATCAACTAAACAGCCACCAACACATACTTCTGTGGCATCTACATCCCTAGACTTTGCCCCCACACCACCAATACTTGTGGCCATTCCAGTGATTACTGAGGCCAGCTCCTCGAGGTCACAAGATAGGTGCCCAGACCTGTAAAGGCCCAATGTCGACAGTTTGGTGGGCCACCGACCTGAGGTCTTTCTTGACTTTCTTTGAGCTCCCTCTCCCACAAGGGAGTCCATTGTAGCACTTTCTTCCCCTCTAAGAGAATCAACTACTCTCCTTACTAGGATCTGGAACGAAAGGGAGCAACAATACTTAGCCGATATGCCAGTCGGTGAGGCTATAATCTCAGCCCAGCTCTATACTCGTCAATCAATTTTATACATGATGTCTGTGACAGAGAAGGTAATCATTCAAGCTTAAGTGTTTGCAGATTTAGTTTAAATATTGTGATTTATAACTCAAACTATTTTTCTATTTTTAGGTAAAAGCCGAGCTAGACAAAATACTTGAAGTGAAAGACCGGGCCATGGTCTTGTTTGACAAGGTAGAGGCATAGAAGGCGAAATTTGCTGAGAAAAAGCGATGTTATGAAGATCGCCTGAATAAAATGGGGGAAGAGCTGAACGCTAGGTTGATTATAGAGCTCAAACTTATGGATGACAATGAAGCTCTAAAGATCTGGGGAGAGAAAGCCAATGCTCGAGCTAAGAATGAAAATAAGAGAGCTGACAAAGAAAAAGCTCGGGCTGATGGGCTATAAAAAGAGCTGAGGAAGCAGCCAGAAGGTGTAAGAGGCAGAGCTCAAAGCTTCCAAAGCGGTTGAGAATTGGAGGACCTCTCCTGAGTTCGACACACTAGCTCAGGATGCCTATGTTGTAGCATTGGGTGAGATTATAAACTATATCAACAAACAAAGGCCAAACTTCAACACTTCCTTTTTGGTGGAGGCATACAAAGAACAAAAGAAGGAGTTGGAGTAGTTGTCAAAGGCATTAGGAGTTCGGATCTCCCCTGTCGACAAAGACGTAGCAGATGAGTTCATGCCTCCAGAGGACCTACCAGCCTCATAGTTTTATTGTTGTTGTATTTGTCTTTTGTTTGAACTTTAAAACTTTTTTTGGAACTTATTTTTGTAATCTTGATCCATTAATGAATGACTATCAATCGCTTTTTGTTTTGCTTAAAATATTATTACTCCTGCAATTCTTATTATAAAAAATGAAACTTGCTACGCCTGTTTGGACTAAGTGCTACAGCACATGCACCCTCAGTTTGGCCTATTCCTTAAATGATTTCCTAATTGAAAATTCCACTAAGTGTTGTAGCACGTGCAACCTTAGTTCGGCCTACTCACAAACAGGACTTGAATGGTTTTCTTGTAGGAAATTCCATTAAGTGTTGCAGCACATGCAACCTTAGTTCAGCAAGCTTACAAGCAGTGCTTAAATAACTTTCTTATAGGAAATTTCACTAAGTGTTGCAACACATGCAACCTTAGTTCATTGAATCAATAGTCTGGATATTTTCCCGTTTGACAAAACACACATTTTATTATAGACAACTTACGCGTGATACATGATACATTAGCTGTTCTACTGGTAATACTTCTTAAGTTGTTCTACATTAAGGGTGCAGAAGAGGTCTACCCTCCATATCTTCCAGCTCATAAGCCCCCTTAAGTAGTACTTTGGTTACTTTGTAAGGGCCTTCCCCGTTAGGTACTAGAGATCCAGAGCTAGGTTCCTTTGTAGCCAGAAAGCTTTTTCTTAACACTAGGTTACCGACCTCAAACTCCATTTTCCTAACCTTCTGATTATAGTATCTCGCATTGCGTAACTTTTATACGCCATTCCTGATTTCGGCCTCATTCCTTTTCTCTTCTCCCAAATTCAGTTCTCCTCGCAACACCCTATCATTTCCTTCCTCATGATACGTCATTGTTCGAATAGAATGAATCCCTATGTCAAGTGGGATAACAGCTTCCACCCCAAAAGTTAAAGAGAAAGGGATTTCTCCAGTGCTATTCCTAGACATAGTGCGATAAGACTATAGTATGCTATGGAGTTCCTCAGTCTATCCTTCCTTAAGAGCATGAAGTTTGGCTTTCAGCGTGTGCTTGATGATCTTATTAATTGTTTCCACTTAGCCGTTAGCTTGAGGGTGGTTTAGCGTGGATAAGTGTTTCCGTATGCCAAGTTCTTCACAAAAATTGGCAAAGTGAATATTGTCAAATTGTTTTCCATTGTCAGTCACAATGGAGTGTGGTATTCCAAATCTGTATATGATTGATTTCCACATGAAGTCAGTAGTCTTTTTCTTGGTTATCTTAGCCAAAGGTTCAGCTTCCACCCATTTAGTGAAGTAATCCACTATTACAATTGCAAACTTCGTTCCCACGTTCCCAGTAGGCATGTGACCAATTAATTCAATCCCCCACTTGGAAAAGAGCCATAGGGTCATTACATAGTTTAGCTCTCTCAGTGGAAGCTTGACGTTTGGAGCAAATCGTTGGGATTATCACATTTCCTAGCAAATTCCAACGCATCCTTCTTCATGGTGGGCCAAAAGTATCATTGCCGTATTATTTTATAAACTAATGACTACCCACCAGTATGATTCCCACACACTCATTCGTGCATTTCATGCAATGCATAATGTGCTTCCTCTTCATTCAAGCACCTCAACAAAGGCACAGAATATCCTCGCTTATAAAGGATATTATCAATCAATGTATACCTCGCTGACCTTACCCGAAGTTTTATTGCTGCGACGGGATCTTCTAGACATAAACCTATTTTCAGGTACGGTGCGATTTCATCCATCCATGTTGATTTTGGATCAGTCATCATAGATACGATTTTCAACCCCTCAATGGCTAGATGATAAATCCTTCCAACCGGAATACTATCAAACTCCTCTATCCCTTCACTTGTCACCAACCGAGCTAGGGCCTCGACATGGCCACTTTGAGTTTGGAGAATTCGTTCGACTGGCAGAGTTTTGAAATTTTTGAACTCTCGTTTAACAACCTGCAGATAGCTATTCATCCTTTCTTCCTTAGCTTGGTAAGCTTCGTTGACCTGTTTAACCACTAATTGTGAATCACTGTAAACTATCAAATAAGTAACCCTCATGTCTTTCACCATTCTCATCCCTGCGATGAGTGCCTCGTACTCGACCTCATTATTTGAAGCTTTGAAATCAAAGGATAATACTTCATAGAATAGCAGGTGGTTTGGACTGATCAAGCAATTCCAGCTCCCGACTAAGCTTCAGTAGAGGATCCATCAATGAAGAGTTCACATGGAGCTTCAGTTGGATTCAAATTGAACTTCGCAACAAAATCGACGAGAGCTTGGCCCTTTATGGAGGTGCAATGCTATTATCTTATGTCGAATTGACCAAGCTCTACTGTCCACTTAACCATCCGACCTGAAATATTAGGCTTTTGTAAAACCTGCCTTAACGGATAATTTGTTAATATTTCAATTGGATGTTTCAAAAAGTAGGGTCTTAACTTTCTTGCTGCCATAACCACAACATAAGCCAGGATGTTGTATTCCTTCTTCCTCCCTAGCCAAAACAGCACCAGCAGCGTGTTCAAATACTGCTAGATATAACATCGGCACTTCTCCTACCTTTGGTTTTCATAGTACCGACATATATGCCAATTGTCTTTTAACCTATCAAAGGTGAGTTGGCATTCGAAGGTCCATTCAAACTTCTTTTTCCCTCGTAAGACATCAAAGAAAGGTTTGCACTTATCAGTTGGTTTCAACATGAAAAGACTGAGGGCGGCTACTCGCCCAGTCAAACTCTGAACCTCTTTAGGCTTTGTCGGGGGTGCATTTCAATGATATCCTTTATCTTTTCTGAGATTTCTTCGATTTCCTTACGATTCATTAAATAACCCAGGAACTTTCCCGAGCTCACGCTAAAAGCACATTTGTGTAAGTTTAGCTTTATCATGTATTTTCTCAGGATCTCGAACATTTCAACAAGATATTGTCGATGGTTCCTGGCATCTGCATTTTTTACGAGCATATTATCAACATATACCTCCATGGTTTTACCAATATACTTGGCAAACATAGTATAGACTAGACTTTGGTAGGTAGCCCCAGCATTTTTGAGACCAAAAGATATCATTTTGTAACAATAAAGACCTCGATCAGTGAGGAAAGCAGTGAGTTCCTGGTCGATTCATACATAGGGATTTGATTATACCCCGAGTATGCATCTATAAAACTAAGCAACTTGTGTTCGGCTGTAGCATCTACCATCTGATCTATTCTTGGCAATGGAAAGTTGTCCTTAAGATATGCTTTATTCTGGTCGGTGAAATCTGTGCACATTTTCCAATCTCCATTGCTTTTCTTCATAAGAACTGGGTTAGTAACCCACTTTGGATATTTTGCTTCATGGATAAATCCATTATGAAGCAACTTTTGCACTTCTTTGTTTAAGGCTTTGTACCTTTTTGGATTCAAAGGTTGGCGTCGTTGCTGTCTGGGCCATACCATGGGGTCGATACCCAGTTTGTGGCAAATGATTCCTGGATCAATCCCTTCCATGTTTGAATGGTTCAAAGCAAAAACATCGAGGTTATGCTGAAGGAACTCGATGATTTGACCTCAATAGGGTGGTTTCAGTTCATGGCCTATTCTGAGTTCTTTTAGTGGATCACCTGGTCCGACCTCCACTCTATCTAGCTCTTCCACAGGTTCTCCCACATTCACTCTTACACGTGGGTCTAATGAACTGAGATCGGATTCCATCATATATACCATATAAACTTCTGAACAAATTTTTATCCGATATATCTTGGTGATATCTTTATTTCCCTTAACTTGCCCTACACCATGAGGCGTGGAAAATTTAAGAGAGTAGTGGTACTTTGATACAATTGCTATGAGGTTGAATAACAGAGGATGCGCCATAATGGCTTCGTAAGGAAAATTAGAATTCAACACTACAAATTCTGCATTCAATTTAGTTCAGCGTAGAGCTTCACCAACCTCAATAGAGAGCTTGATCATCCCTCTTGCTTTGGTGAAGGTCCCATTGAATCCTAAAACCACATTCGGGTAGGGTTGTAGAAAACTCAATGGGATTCTCATCCATTCCAACATGTTGACATAAAGTATGTTAAGGGAACTTCTCATGTCAACTAAAACCTTGGGGACTATAATTCCTGCTATTGGTATTGAGATTACCATGATTCCAGGATAAGGATATGGATCTGCGTCCTTTTCTTTAAATGAAAACTGATCATCCATAGTGCTTCTGCGATGTTTCTAGGTAATGCCAATCTCAGTGAGGTTGGTAACAATAGGTCTTTTTAATCTTGTCTTCTCTGCTCACCGATTTTGTTGGCTGCTCAACATTTGGATCTGGGGCTACGCAAATCAATATTGCAAGCCCTTGCCTCGACCTGGTTCTCATGTACTATACCAACTCTATTTGGGGTGTAGAATTTCATTCAATAATGATATATCGAGATGGCGGCTTGCACATTATAGTTGGAAGGAAGATCAGCAACAATAAAATCTGCTAAAATCCTTCTCTGGCAAGGGAGTTCGCCTAACTCTACACTTAAAATAATTTGTCCTCGTGCTTCAATAGCATCTTTGGAGAACCCTTACAACCTCCTGAAATATGGTTGGATGTAGCGTTCTTGGATTCCCATTTGTTCCAGTGTTCGGGAGTATAGAACATTGAACGAACTCCCATTATCAACCAGAGTCCGATGCACTTGTACCCTGCGACAGTCACAGTTATCACCAATGCATCACTTTGGTCCTGTAAAATCTCGTATGAGTCTTCTTCTGAAAATACAAACCACCTTGAGTATGACGCTACGTCAGTCTCAAGTTCTGGTAACATTACATTATAATTTTGCTAGATGCGGGCATTGCATACTTGTCTACGTCTGGCTCTTTTGGACCTTTCGAGGTACTGGTTGCCACTTACTAGTGTTCTGGTCTCAGCTTGAGGTAGTGAATCCCGAGCTTGTGGGCCTGGCTGAGCTCGTTGAGCCATTCTTTATTGATTAGATTGTTGATTGCTAGCTTGGTTTGTTTCTCTGGGCTTAACTACAAACTCTTACAGGTGACCTTGTCGAATTAAGGATTTCATCTCCTCCTTCAAGTTTCTGCAATTATCAGTGTTATGTCATGTCGTCCTATGGTATCGACAGTACCTCCCTTGATTTTTTCTTGCCAACTCCTTTTTCTGAGGTAGGGGTCTATGAAATGTTTATTTTTCTTCTGTTTGCAAGAAAACTTCCTCCAGGGTGGCATTTAGCGGATGATATTCATGAAATCTATCCGGATAAGGCTTAGGACGACCCTGATCCCTTCTGTCTTTTCTCCTTTCACGGTTAAAATCTTTATCCACTCTTCTCTCCTTTTCTTGATGTGAATACTGAAGATTTGGATTGAGTTTCTCCTGGTCGGACGTGGCTTCCTCAGCGCTTATATGTTTTTCAGCTCGACTTAGGAACTCATGGTATGTTCGAGGTCCGTCCTCATGTACAGATCATCAAAACCTCATTCTTGGCCTTAGTCCTAAAAGGACGGCCATAAGCACGGCATCATCGACAATCTTCTCAACTTCCATGGACTACTTGTTGAATCTGCTGAGATAACTTTTGAGCGATTTAGTCTTTCCTTGTTTAATGCTCACCAACTGCTCATTGGGTATGGTCCTCACTTTTGAACCCATAAAATGGGCAAGGAATGTTGTGACAAGATCATTCCAAATTTTTATGGATCTTTGATGTAGCCTTCTAAATCACCTTTGGACCTTATCTCCCAAGGTCAATAGGAAAGCACAACACATTATGGCATCTCATGCTCCTTGTAGTTCCATCGAGGAAGTGTATTTATCTAAATGGCTGAAAGGATCTCCTTCCATTTCATACCCTGTTAGTTGTGACATTTTTAACTTTTTTGGGTAGAGGTTCGACAAGGATATCCTCAGTGAAGGGAGAATGGTGTTTCGTGAGATATTCTTCTGTGTTTCCTTTGTCCTTAGCTTCCAGATCAGCAATACGTTTTTTAAGGCACTCATTTCGAGCTCTGGTCGTTCCACTGAACGTTTGATATGGGGTTCATCATGTCTAATCACAGGTGTTAGGGAATGTTGAGAACCCAATCTATCAAATACACTATTAGTTCTCCTAGAGGTTGACTTTGCAGTTATGGGAGAGCTCCTGATTTCTTCCGTTAGGCTATTGGAGGATTCTTTTCCTGAAAACTGGAGAGTCCTTCTACTGGGAGGTCATCCGATTATTTTCCTGTAGGGAGATTCCACCTCGATGTCTTATTGTGGAACGTGAACTTGATAACGTTTGTCAACTTTTCGATGGCTTCCTTCATTGCAGCCATTTGAGGGTCGATAGTTTCGTTTTGACCTCGTCTTCTTCTAGCGTTTTGTGGACTGCTAGTTTGTTCAGGACTGGTATGAGATTGACTTCCAGATGCTGAGAAGCCATCCATGGTGATATTTCTTCATGGACTTTATTGGAGAGATAGGACTGCTTTTACAAGCTATGGAGCCCTTCCTCAACGCCAAACTGTTGATGTTGAAAATTGTATGAACAAAATTCAAGCCAACTTAGGATGCAAATAAAAACTTGATTGATCGTAAATCAAAAGATTACAAGCGTTAATACAATTATTCTCTTCTCTTTTTGAATGAGATATTTAAAATATGAAAATGTTGGAATACTTGTAATGTAAAGTTCTGTATGTCCCTTCTCCTCTTTTTCCTTATTCCTTTTATAGGAAGGAATCTGTATGTATCCTTCATTTCCCCATCTTATCAGTTGCAGTGCCGAGCTGAGAAAGTACACTTATTGGCATGTTCAGATTGGTTAACGAGCTCTGCCTGTCAGATCATTATGAGTTAACCTTACATGTCCCCAGCAATTAATGAGTTACTTAAGGAAAGAAGTTAAAGCATTTCATTGGCGCAATTAGTGGGCGCTAATGCAAGACCTACTATATGCCACTTGTCAATTGATCGTTAGTACAATATGTAAGAAATTTTCAATTATTATGTTCCCTTCGGCCTCGATAAACTACATAATCCGAGTTGACCTCATATATCCGAACTCACATTAGCACAGGCTTATCGCATACACCAAACTGTACTTATCAACTTCGGAGGTCGGATGCCAACAAAGAGTAAAGCTATTTAGCATCAATTGGGTTGTAACCTTAGTCTAGATGGCATCGATGTGAGATTAAATGATAGTTGAATTAAATAATTTATTTAATTTCATTTTTCATTTAGCTTATTATCTAGTGTCACCTGGATTGGGTTGCAACTCCAGTGAGATTACATAGTATTATTCTTCGAACAATAAGTTTAAAATCAACCAATTTTCCCCTTTGTGTAATATATGTAGACAGAGATTTTAAACACACACACACACACACACACACACACACACACACACCGTTTTTCAACCACATATTTATTATTTTTTATTAAATTATATTAAAAAATTAATTTTAATCTATAAAACAAGGGGAAATGAACTATATGTATAATGGAGTTAATTGTTCTAATGGTCGCTAAACTTATGTCTATATTTTCAATTTCTCATTGAAGTTTAAAATATCGAGTTTTGACCATTGAACTTTGGACAACGTTGGACGTTACTCACTAGTATAACTTCTGTTTAAAATTTCTAACGGAATTGGTGACATGATTGACGGAATGAACATGTAGCGCCCAGTCACATTAAATTTTGAGATTGTCGAATTTTGACTACTAAACTTTGGAAAACGTCTTTGGTTCCTCACTAAATCTTGAAAAACGTCTTCTATTACTTACTAAACTTTGAGGTAGTTGAATTTTGGCCACTAAATTAAACTGAAAAACGTCTTCTATTCTTCATAATAAATTTGGATCTAATTAAAATTTGCTTTTAAAATTTGGATTAAAATTTGAATTTAATTTAATTTTAGTCCCTGTTTGACCAAATTATTGTAGAATGAGAATGAAAAATATAGTCATTATTGGGGCCCACGCAAAAGATAGAAAATTTGAATTTAAATGTTGATGTGATGAATAACGGTCATATTTTTTATTTTAATGAGATAATAATGTAGATCAAACGGGACCTTAGTAACAAATTTATTTTATAGTTTGTGGCAAAATTCAAATATTATGTAGACTAACGCTTGCAAAGCTAAGGAAGTTAGTACTAATTGCAATGAAATACACAATAAATTTTTTATTAAAATTAACTTGAATTTTACAATGAAATGCACAATAAGCCTCTGTTTGGCCGGTATTAAAATTAGATTTTTAGCAAATTTTGATAAAATTTGATAAAATTTATATTAAGTTATGGGCACCCATAAATATGTAGTTAAGACTAATTATTGACTTCGAGTTTGATAAAAATCTAGATTTTAATTTACACCCAACATGAACTAAAGTTATTGTTAGAATTAATTTTAATTTTAATTTTCATCCAAAACTTAACAACGAATTTTAATTTAATTCAAATTTATTGTGATTAATATAAGACTTTTTGAAAAATTTAGTGGTCAAAATTAAATCATTTCAAAGTTTAGTGAGCAACAGAAGACGTTTTTCAAAGTTTAGTGAGTAACCGGAAGCCTTTTTTTTTTTTTTAAGTTTAATGGCCAAAATTGGGTAATTGGCGCAAAATGTCCCTACCTATGACGAGTTTTGTGCAAAACGTCACTACCTTTCGTTTTTTGACGCAGAACGTCTCTACCTTTCACATTTTTGGTGGAGAACGTCATTTTCCCCAATTTTTG
>CAIGRR010212424.1:0-13620 GCA_903798365.1 Fraxinus sp. 1973-6204 | reverse complement strand
ATGCCAAATCTGACACTGAATCCTGCGGCCCATTCAAAATTGTCAAACATTGACCATATGTAGTAAGACTTCACTTGCACACCTTCACTGAAAATGAGAAAAAAAATCTTGAACAACAATTTTTTTTTTTTTTTTTAAGAAATAGTTAGATAGTTTCATAAATTTGCATTGAGATCAGACAAACAATTATATGAATGATAACTTACTGCATTGCTCTTTTAACGTAAAGGAGATGGTCTACGTGATATTTTATTCTCGTCTCATCAAACCGAGCTTTTGAAACTGTTAATTCTGTATTGTTCACTTCATCCACCCCTACAAAAAGTAAATCATCCAATAAATCACATTAAAAATGGTTAATATTACTAAACATTTCTGATCTTGAGAAAAAAGGACAAGTATATACCGTTCTCTGTAATGTGAATGATGGGATTATTATATGTTTTCTTCATATGAACCAATAACTCATAAATTCCATATGGAACAATGTTCAACCAATCCGAACCGCCCTGACATTAACAACAAATGGTAATATTCTATATGCATTAAAATAAAATAAAATAAAATAAATGTTATTTAATCTAGTGGGTCAATTTTGAGAATATCATAGATTGTCGAATTACTCCATCTCGTATGACAATATGTTATAGAATACATGTTGGAATTAATTAATCTCTTTTCTATTTTCTTTTTAAGAAAAGCCAAAATTAAAAGAAATACCTTTGGACCAATAGGCTCCTCTTTACGTTTATCTACAAAAAATGAGAGAGTGAACATCTTGTAGTAAGCTTAATATATAACTACTCTTGAACAAGATCCTTAACTTACCTGATAATGAAATTTCCTGGTCAGTTTCATAACTCGATTTTGTACCAGGTTTCCTAGGTGAATTGCTAGCATAAATAGAAGTGTAATAATTTATGCCTAAAAAATCATAAGATCCCATCACCAACTTTTTTTGTAGAGCTGAAAATTTAGGAAGACGTTCTCCAACTCTTTCCCTCATAGTTGGTGGGTAATCACCGGTTACTATTGGTGCTACAAACCTGAAAAAAAAATGGTAGACGAGAGTTACCGAGATTTGTGATCCACAATAAAATTCAATTTAAGGAGCTATTTTATATCATGACTAATATTCTACAAAACTAATTACACTTCTAAGAAATGTTACAATGTTTACACAAGGAATACTTAGGCGGACTGCCCAACCTTTCATGTAGTGTGAAAATGTTCTTCAACCTTCAAATATGAGGTTTTAACCCCATCCAATTTTACACTACGTGACAAGATTTGACAATGTCGAAGTTAAAATCGCATGCCACGTTAAGTTTAGGGAATATTAAGCGGTTTAACGATTTTGTTTTCCAACTTTTATTCACATGAAAGTCACCTACAATTTAAGTCTGCATTGTCGAATATATATATATATATATAGCAACAAAATAAGCCAAGTGCACCGCTTCATTAGGAAGTGATCAAATTAAGTACATTGGCTTCTTGTAAGAGGATGAAATGAGAAATCCATTTACCATCCCAACATAAAATCGATTGCCCTTGAAGCGGCCTTCTTATCATCTTTGGTGTCATTGAGCGGTACAAACCACTGTGAGACATTTGTTACCCCTATCTTGCCCTCTTGATGTGCCTGTACATATGTAATTGTGTAAACTATATATTACAAAAAAATTGAATAGGTTTCTTTCATGATGTTAATATAAGAAAAATGTTACCTGATATCTTTGCCTATAAATATCAACAGCTTGTGCATGTGAAAGGATTAAGTTGTGTGCCACAGTATATGGTTCTGTGCCTGGATCACCTATGGAGCAAAGAGTAAATGGAGCCCCAGGTTTACATCTATGGAGAGGGATAGCCTTTATTGGCTCTATTGTAGTTCGACCCCGACCAGGTGGAAAATGACCAGTCACATAACCTTGAACAGCAAAGGACCATGGCTCATTCAGGGTGATCCAATTTTTTACCCGATCACCAAATTCCCAAAAGCAAACTTCGGCAAACTCACAAAAATCATTCCTATTAATTAAATGGAAAAAATTATTAATATATGTACATATATGGCTCACTATGTCTTTTTGGATGAAAATTAATTTGTGTACAATATCTTCAATTGACAATACAAATATCCAATGGTTTTCTAATTTCAAAGGAATTAAATGTTTTATCTTCCTTTCAATTTGCTCTCTCTTATTATGCTTTTGAAAAATTTCTGAAGAAAAGGTGCATTGTAGTTACGTACACAATTCGAGAACTTAAGAAGCCACCATACTCATCTTCCAAACATTGGGGTACATCCCAGTGGAAAATAGTTGCACATGGCTCAATTCCTACAAAGAAGTAAATATAAGAATTCGAGGTTTTAGCCTTTTGTTTTAAATTTTATATAAAACTCATAAATCTCAGCATTCCAATTGTGAAGTAAAAAGAAATAAACAGAAAATTGCTAAAAAAAAACAAAATTGTATTGGAGTCTAATCAACCTTCGGCGAGGAGCAAGTCTATGATCTTATTATAGTAATCAATTCCTTCTTGGTTTATGCCGGCGCTTAATCTTCCTCCTAAATTATGAATACAGGAAAAAAAAAAACAATTAAAATAGAAAATTCATAGAATTTTTCTGACAAAATGAGGCACAAATAATTAATTCTTATTGTTGGTGCTTAGGGGCGGACCCAGGAAGGAAGTTTAGTGGGGACGAAAAAAAAAACCTTGAAAAAAAATCTGAAAACCTAAAAAAATCTGGACAAAAGCTTAAAAAATCTGAAAATCTGAAGAAAATCACGAAATTTGAAAATTGAGTGGGGGCGGCGGCCACATGTCTTCAAGTAGGTCCGCCCCTGTTGGTGCTCCATATGTACATACCTGGTAGTACTCTAGCCCATGCAATTGAAAATCTATAAGAATCCAAACCCACTTTCTTTATCAAAGCCACGTCGGCCTGCAATATTCTTGAAAATATTAAAAAATTATTCTGCTAAAGAACTATTTTCCAAATTTTCCTGATAATGTTCATTAACTTTGTCTTTGTGCAATAACAAATGAAATTACTGGATTACCTTGATCCTGTTATACTGATTAATAGTAGTGCAAGCATTTGTTCCACCATGAATATTACCTGCCACTCCAATAAACACAGGAATTTACGCAACACACATTATAAATTCACATATATATGTAAAAATAAAAATCTTTGTGTGTGTGTACACACGTATGCTTGATTACTAGAGAGAAAAAGAGACCAGGTGTTCTCATTGTGAAGACATCCCAGTTGCTGAGGCCTTTTCCATCTGTGTTCCAAGCGCCTTCAACCTAAAATAAACGGCAAAGAAAACAAATCAACCAAAACACAAGCAATTTGCAAGCTCTTTTTTTTTTCTTTTCCATTTTTGGGTGATATGATAAAAGATCAATATAGTAGTTCTTCAAGATTTATACGTATTCAGAGTGTTTTAGCATTTTCTTTGCGAATACTTGACAAACCTGATAAGCCGATGTTGCAGAACCAAAGACAAAATCCTTGGGGAAATCAGAGCGCTTGACCTTGGCTTTCGCGTTTCCAGCTGCGTGTCCAACATGGGAAAAATCCGAAGTAACGGCCTCGCCTATCCCTGTGGGACTGCTTCGGCTATCCATTACTATAAAATGTTAGGGGCAGTTAATTTGAAGTGGAGAAGATTGAGTTCTTTGAGAGAATGAATCAGGTATTTATAGAGAATTATGAGGGCGTGAAAGGAATGTCCAAATGTTAAACTAAACAACATTTGTATTTTGGATAATTATATTCACACCATAATTTTCATTTGTTACTCTATATTTTAATTATACTTACTACCAGCTTGGGAGTTTCTTTTCACTGATTTTGAGTGGCGCCGTTTATGAGTTGAAAAAACTAGTTCTTGCTAGTTTTTTTGACACTGATTTTGAATGACTTAAAATCACCCAAAATAGTATAGTTTATTTTTGATCGGTTCTCTCGACCCATCAAATCGACAGGTTTTAATCATTTTCTCATATTTTCTTCTAATTTTATCCTTTGTAAAATAATTATTTCCCACTAACATATTTAATTCCAAACTAAAATATATTACTTATGAGATAAAAAATACATTAACTAAAAAATTATTTACAAGCGAAAAAATCACATTATTATTATAAAATTACTTATAAGACAAAATATTACTTATAAGATAAAAAATGACTTTTATGTAAAAATTTGTTTATAAAGTAAAACTACTAATAAGACAAAAATTCACTTATAAAATAAAAAAAAATTACTTATAAGTAAAAAATTCACTTGTGTAAAAGTTATTTAAAAGTACAAAACTTATAACTTGTAATTGTAAAGTTTACTTATATGTAAATAATATTTAAAAAAACTACTTATAAATAAAATATCATTTATAAGTAAAAACTTCATAAAAGAAACTATAAATTGAAAATTTCATTAATGGACATATATATATAATTTTATTCTTTTAAAAAAAATTAGAATCGATGAATAATAAACTCTTAAGCATGTGTTGAACTTGTTTAAAAACTGCTATTAAAATAATTCAAAATCGGTTCACTCATCTACGCTTAAAATCAGTAATTTAAAAAATGCTCATAACGAGAACTCCAAAACTCCTAAGCAGGCCCTTAAGGTTCTCAATCATTTTTCATTATAGAATTGATGCCCCTAACGATTTTCATGAAATTCTTATTCTCAATTTTTTCATTAGTTAACACACTTTAGTTGATAACAATTTTTGTCCAAAAAGTCTATTGAAATAGCGTACAATAACTTATTTTTCAGCATATTTTTAAAAAATAAATAAATAAAAAGGTATGAAAAAATATTTTTCTCTCATTTCAAAGCATGGAATTATCATCGAGGATGAGAAGTACTAATTAATAAAAAAGTTAAAGATAAAAATTCAACGAAAAAATTAAGAAAATAATTGCAACAACGATCAAATATTGATGAGTTTAACTGAAATTAAAATGTGGTGTAACAAATAAAAACCGCGGTGTCAATATAACCACAGATTAATTAATGTTTATTTAAAGATTTTCTGCATAAGCCCTACATTTTTTATGTTCGTAATTTTTACAAACAGTGGTAAATCCCCTCTTGTTTTTTTCCCTTCTATTGATGTTCATCAACTTTATACAGTAACGTGGCAATCATACAGTAAACGAACCCAGGATGAACCTCCATGGACGAGACAATGTGATGCGTAGCGTTGTAGCTCCAATTCGAGGCCATTGGCCTCTTAGCGTATGAGACACGTTCTCTAAAAGATCTTCTAGAACTTAGGGATGACAACGGGGTGGGTATGGAATGGGTCGGTCATTCTCACTCCCGTCCCGTCGAGTACTTTTGTTATCTTACTCCATTCTTATACCCGGTTAAAGCAGGACGGGGTGGGTTCGAGAAGGCACCGGGGTGGGGCTCGGCAGGTTATCGCCCCATTTATTTTTTTTTGTTTTTATTTTTTATTTATTTTATTTTTTGTTTTTATTTTTTTTATATCTTTAGTTAGTAAATATTATCACTTTTTACTAACTTGTTAAAAACAACTTATATTTTCTTTAAAAATGATGATAAATTTATTGTTTTTATTCAATAAAAAATACAAATTGGAATTTAACTTTAAACGGGGCGGAGACTATGTTTCCCGTCCCGTCCCATATCCTCTTCGGTGTAATAACCCTCACCCCATACTCGTCCCATTTACCCGATTAGGCAGGTAAACTACGCCCCATTCGGGAAGGGATCCCACGGTTATAGAGTTGAACATGTTTTTTTGTTATCCCTGTGTGAACTCTCTGTAATAGTCACTCTACAAAATTAATTCTTCAACCCACTCTTACATGCCAGCCTAGTTTGGAGGGTGTGGCTAGTACTTGTCAAAAACATTAAATGCCCGGTGATAAGACCAACGTTAAAAGATCAAGGTGTTGACCCAGTGAAGTCATTGTTAATTCAAATATTATAAGTCATTGTTAATTCAATATAATATTAAAATGATCTAGTTAAGACACCGTGGTTGACTCGTGATTCTCCTACCAGTTGACAAAGATAGGAACACGGGGGATTGCATTTTGCTTCTTCTTTTGCGATTTGGAAGGAGCCCCCCTAGTGGTTAGAAAATTTGTCTAACGTTTTTCAAATGCATAATGTAGGACAATAATATTGAGTCGGACAAAATATAGCTCACATTTCTAAGGAAAAATTCAAGTTTGGGGTGCCCTAGTTTGTCAACGCCCACATTTATGATTTTACTCTTGGGGGCCCTAGTTTGGGCATGTTAGGTGAGTTTTAGCGTTTTCCCTACGTCCATTGACTTCATATTATTGTTTTAAAATGACTTGCCACACAATTAAAAGTAAATATAAATATTATCACCTACCCTAAAAAACTTGTGTTATTATGTAATTGGCATGACATTATCGTGTGGTTATTGACATGTTATATTTATGGAATGGAGCAAAGGTGTTAGGACTTAGGCATGTATTGTATATTGTTATTCATGTTGAATATTTGGATTATTGTTAATGAGCGAAGAGCGGCTAAAAGAAAAATGACAATTTGGGATTCGGGGTTGAAGGGCTAGAAGCCAAAGTGAAGCTTGATTACTTAATCTAAGGACAAAGTAATAATTTGCATGGTTATTCACACATATTTGGAGACTTAAGCATGGAATAAGTTAAATTTTGTGTAGCAATATATGAGTGGTCTTTTTGAAGTAAATGTTTGGACACAAACTTGAGGCACTCTCATGGTGATAAATTCGACCTTGTTGCACATATTCTTTCATTTCTATAGTTCTTATCATAGTGCTATTTGTTTTGGTCAATGACTAGAAAATGTTCAAATTTAGGGGTATTTGATAAATGTATTGTTATGTACCCTTATCTAGATCTCAAGAGGACTTTTGGACAGCATCTTATAGGGCTGAACAAATAAAAGGTTAAATGGTATACCCAAATTGAATCACTGGTTTGATACCATAGGTTTGTATACACGTAAACGTTTCAACAATTCGATTTTGAACCGAAACAAACAAATAATAATGGTTCGGTTTATTTTTAATATTTAAAAAATCATTAAAATCAAATGGAACCGTTTATACAGTATTGTTGTAAAATCCTATATATTGATTAGTATAATCTATAAAGAAATGTGGATTTCAGAAAATAACTAAAATGAAATGGTAACATTTTCTTTATATGGTGAATTTATTTAGTTCTCAGTCTTAATTTTTCAATGGTTAACCCTCTACGAGATGCCAAATGACAATTCAAACAATTGTATTGATACTTAAAATTTGTAATGTTTCTGTTTTTAAAAAGTTGTCCATATTATAGATAAGAGCTTGTTTGGTATAGATTAAAATTGGATTAACATTGAAAAATTACCCGTTATTGTTGATTTTTATTAGACGGATGAGACCCAATAACGGTCATATTTTCAATTTTAATTGTTACCAAACAGGCTATTAGAATCAAATTTTTAAGTAAACATACACAAAATGGATTATTGAGATAATGACCTGGTTAAGCCGCCATGGCTGACCCGTGATTATCGTACCAGTTGACAAAGTTATTGAAATTAATATGCGAGTTTAATTACAATAATTATTCCATTCACGTGTAGGGTTAATAAAAAAAATTAGATATTCAACTTTATCTTTGTTTTCCTTTTTTAGCATTTAACAACCACGGATTTGTCGTTCGCTTTACTTTTCTACTTTCCAATCTTCAGTGTTCAATTTTTAAATTTTCGTATATCATTCTCTTATAGTGTTAGCTGTAACATCTCAAAATTCTTCTGGATTTGATTTATTTATTTATTATTATTATTATTATAAAATCCTGTTGTGTTTCTATTATTAAGTTACAATTATTATAATGTCTTTCTGAGAACGTTAGATGAGTTTTAGAGTGTGTTTGATTGACATGAAAAATATATAATAAAAAATAAAATATTTCCTTTGTTTTGAGGAAAATAAAAACCTATTCCCCCAACTACTCCCCCCAAAAAAATATTTTCCTTAAAAACAAAGAAAATTAGGCATATTTTTGAAAGTTGAAAAATATTTTTCATGAACAAAATAGTAATCAAACACTTCAAATTAGAAATTGGGTGAAAAACTAACATTTCTCATGGAAAATAAATGTAATCAAACACACCCTTAATGTTTTTCCTACTTCCACTGACGTCTTATTATTGTTTAATGCAGATTTAAATGACTTGCCACACAAAAATATTAAGCCCCTGTTTGACACCAATTCAATTTCTCATTTTTTTTCTCTCTCTTCATTTTAACCACACATTCTATCAATAAAATAATATTACACATAAACCCAAAAAATTTCTTTACTTTTTAACCACACATTCTTCCATCAATCACTATTTCAAAATTTATTCTTTCCCCAAAATGGGTGTCAAACACAAGCTAATATTATCACCTACCATACAAATTTGTGTTATTATGTAATTTGCATTTATTAATAACTAATAAAAAATGAATAGAAAGATCAAATACAATACTACCGTTATAGTTTTCTCCAAATCATCTAATATTTTTACCTCATCTAAATATTGATGAATCTGACTTATAGATTCCTTGTTAGTATGCAACAAGTTTTTAGTACAAATCACCGCTTCAAAAGTCTTCGTCACTCAATAAAATCACAACTAGTAGAAAATGCAGGTTTGGAAGTAATTGCGAATATTTGAATATCTAACACATTGGAAGACAATCATACTTGTATTCAATTTCCACCAAAACAGTATGTCAAAACGCTTATTGGTCAAATTTTCACACTGACTACTTAAGTAATCTACCAAATCATTATAGCAAAAAATATAAAATCTAGTAACTAAGTTAAAAATAAATAATAAACTGACCAAGAAATTGAGATGCAAATAAGACAAAAAGAAAATGTTCAACGCAAAATTTAAGGGAGCTCAACACAGATATGAACAAAACAACACAACTATCAATAAAAATATAGCAAATAAAAAAAAAAAAAGGATAAGCTGACGTAAAAATTGAGTCGAAATTCAAGAAAATTGTTAGTAGAAGGAAAAGAAATTGCATAACTTTTAATTAAAATATAGATTTAATCGTCTACTCAATTGTGATGGGCAACCAATGAATAAGGTTCAGCAATAATCATTCAACACTAAAGTCAATTTGAGGGTTTTACATTCACAATTATGATAGCGATGGGTATTGGAGTATAATTTAATTAATTAATTAATTGTGATGGATAATTGCTTAATTGGGTTCGGCCAAACATGGATGTATCTTTTTAATTAAGATATGTCTAGTTTTACTTGGATTGAATAAATTTATATTAATTTATTTTCAGAATTTTTCGTACATGAACGGTTTGCAAAAATTAAAATCTAAACCAAACTACTTCGAAACGGTTTGATTCGATTCAAAACCAAAATGTTGACGGATCCATATGGACCAAACCAATGCTTCGAAGCGATTTGATTCAATTAAAATTCAAAACATTGAGGAATCCTCACTTTACCATGTTGGCTGTAATGGGACTTATGCGCTCATAACACGATCTTTCTTCTAGCCAAGCCTTCGACATGAGGTCTCGAGCTTTGTAGCCTGATGGCATTCCTTACCATCCTTGAAGAGAAATTAGTGTGGAGTTTGTGGTGGGTTTACCTTGTACTCAATGGGGTCATGACTCAATATATGCGCTGATTGATTAGTTATCCAAGATGGTGCACTTCATCACGTGCAAAAAACTAACTGATAATGTTACTATGGTTCTTTTGTGCTTTCATGAGGTGTATAGATTGCATGGCCTTCCATCCTCTACTTTGCTACTCCGTGAAACTCAGTTTATTACTCACTTTTGGTGAAGTCTGTGGAATCAGTACGACATAGGTTTGAATTTTAGTAGAGTTTATCATCCACAAACGATTGGATAGGTTGAGGGGGTGAACCGTTCTCTTTGTAATTTATTGTAGAGAATTGTAGGAGAGTAGGTTGAATCTTGGGATCAGAGATTAGCTCAGACTAAATTTTCCCACAACCTTGTGGTTAATCATATTTTTGTGCGCCTCACATAGTTCCTGTCTACGTTGCATAGTAGTTTGCTCTCTAATGCTATGTTATATGCCTCGTAGATACCTTTGTATCAACTTTTCTACTCTATTTTCTCAACTTAGTGTTGACATTGTTGGAAAAATCGAAGAGGAGAAGAATGAGATGGAAACAAGAAATAAAGAATAAGGTTCGAACACGTATATGATTGACATTTGCCTCCTCTAGTATGCTTTTAAGATTTTCGACAAATAGTTTAGATGATTGACAAACCTTCAAGAAGGAAGCACAAAAGCAAAAATGATTCTTTCTAGTCGATTTTGTTGAAAACTTGTAGAAGGTTTGATTATATATTAGAATAAGGAAAAATCAAGTGTAGAAATGATTGTTTTTATAATATAAATTGCTCATTTGTGTTTACACGAGATGTGTTATTGTTCTTATGTTGTTGTCTTTGTCCTATAATTGGAGTCTCTGCGCTACGATATGAATAAATGATATTGTTATGCATATGCATATATGTGCACATGCATACATATGCATGAAAATGAGAGTAGCCTAAAAAATTGAGGACAATAAAAGTAAGAGAAATATTATTGTAAATAACTCAAAAATGACATTTGAAAATAGATGATAACGTTAACATTTATTCGAATTCGTATAGATATATGCTAGTGAGGCTCCACAGACACTCGATAGTCAAGGATGTGGTTTTTAAGGGTCCAATGCGGGTTTACAATTGTGTTAAGAATTACCCGATTGCCCGAGGATTGCAAATCGACGCGGCGGGGACTATATATAGAGGCTAGACCTAATTTTTTTACTTATAAAACTAGCTAAGTTTTTTGGGTTGACACTGTGGATACCTAAGTTGATGTGGTGAATAGGACGGATCCACAAAAATATTGGCCATAGTGCGCTTGAGATGGACTTATTAATGTTTTAGCACATCTATTTATCATAGTGGGATTCAACTACCAAAAAGATAAAAAATCAATAAACTTAAATGATTGAACAACATGTACATGTTCATAGATGTCGTTACTTATTGAGTACTTGCTCAATATATTTTGTTGTTAGTGTGACAATGCATATATTGGAGGTTGGTGCAATGATACATCTTTTACAATGTTAATATCAACCATGTTAAATTATTCTATTTTTATCAACTAGGGTTAATTAAACATTAATATAATAACATCAGAAGTATCAATTATGTTAAATATTTAAATTAAATCACGATATATAAGAGATTTTAAAGACAAATACTTGTGTCTATTGCAAGTATGCAATAGCGTCAAATGTTTTGAAAATTATTGTACGAACGGTTTGATATATTACTATTTAATTATTTCAAAAGGTCTCTTGTAGATTTTTTATAGGCATGGAAATTAGAATAAAGTTTACGTTGCTACACACCACTTCCTCTTCTTAAGCACACTGTCTTAAAGAATTCGACGTGGGATCCTTCTGTATTCATTTATTGTTTAAGTGGTGGCCTTTGTTAACCGATTTTTTTTTTGTCTCATGTGAGGAGAATCACTCCAACTTTGCACTAAGATCCGGGCTCAATATTGATTCACACCACAATTGACAGACCAAATCGCAAAAATCGTCACTTTCCAAAGACAACCGGTTGCTCCAATTGGTTATAGCCCACAAAGGGCTTGAGGGTGAAATAGATTCAGACTTAAAGGTGTTAACCACAATAGAATAAGGAAAAGAGCAGATTGCTCAAAAGGAGCCGAGAGCACACAGCAAAGAGCAAGGACCAAAATTTGGTTTTCTCTCCTCAAACACGGCTGCAATCATTTCCACACTAAACCAACAGTAATGGGCATCAACTTAAATATGTTAAGTTTAGGTATGTGCTTTAGGTCAAATGATAGGGCCCAATATGAAAGGAGATAAGTGAGTTAACAACCTTAAAGCCGTCCAAGTCATTTGAGTTGGGCCATGAGCAGCACTAATATAATTAGATTGCTTCAAATGGCCCAAGTTGATTACGCGATAAGTTTAGTCAACTGTGATGTCGAAACATATTCAATCATTTGGTTGAGGCCAATTGAATAAATGCAATACTCACATCATAGTCCAGGGAGGTCGTTTAACAACAATTTGTCTAACATCTCACATCGGAATTGAAATGCTACCATTCATATTAGAGAATGAATGATCTAGTTTTGTTTTATTCTTTTAAAATAAATTTAATATTTTTAATATAATAAAATCAAAAAAGAATAATCAACGGGATGGCTTGGTGTGGCTTGCTTGACTATAATATCGAGGCAGGGCAAACGTAGCAAGTGATGGGGAGTACTACCCCAGCTTGCCAGTGCCATCACTATATGAGAGCACACATAGTTTTTGTGGAAATTTTATTTTCTTCAACTATCGATCGGATAGACTAATTAAATTTTTCTTTATTTCTTTCATTAGTCGAAGGATGGGCCACATGCCCTCCTTCAAAGCATTGTATTTTCTACTTCATTTTGTGAGTAATAGAAATGGAGTTAAAAAATAAATAGAAAAACACTTGAGAATTCAATTTATTGAATATAAAGTAGAAAGTAGAAACATGAAGGGCCACAACAAGAGCAAAAAAAGAGGAAAACATGTGAATTCATGAATGAACATAACAATTAAAATGAAACACGAGAAGAATACTTTCACACTCCACCTCTTCTTGGCTTTTCAAAATATGTACTCTTCTTTTCTTGATCTTGACTCCACAATGTAAGTTGCTTCTTGTTCACAAAATTCATTAACCATATAGCAGAAGCTTTTGGAAATCTTGTCAAGTGTCGATTAACATAATCTACATAAAAAATACCAAATCAAACACTGAATCCTGCAGACCATTTAAAATTGTCGAACATTGACCATATGTAGTAAGACTTCACTTGCACACCTGCACTCAAAATGAGAAAAAAAAAATCTTGAACAATTTTTTTACTTTTTTAAGAAATAGTTAGATAGTTTCATAAATTTACATTGAGATCAGACAAACAATTAATACTAGGAGACAAGGATGTCTCCCTGTATTAATTCTGTGAGAAATTTTCTTTAGGTGTAACAAAACTTGATATAGTCTTGGAGGTTTGGATTTCAATATTTTAAACGGGATTTGAAATCAACTAAACCTTTTAAAATTAGAAAATAAATATATGAAAAATTCTAAATTTTGCAGCAGAGAGTTACACTTCCAAATTACAATTTAATCCCCAATAAACTAACAAGCCTCCGTTTGGTTAATTTGTAGATGATTTATAAATTATTTAAATAAATGGCCAACTGTATTTTTAATCACATTTTAATGGATTTACAAATATTATCCGTTTATTCATCACTCTCTTCTGTCTATTTATAAATTAAATCGTTTATTAATCTTCCCAAGTAGATCCAAAAGTATTAAACCCTTGTTTGAGTCCCATTTTTCTCAAAACTCATTTTCAATAACAAGTTTTTCTATAAAATTAGTTTACATGTAAACCCAAAATTTCTATCTACTTTTTAACACCACATTTTCGTAAAA
>CAIGRR010212349.1:0-13272 GCA_903798365.1 Fraxinus sp. 1973-6204 | reverse complement strand
GAAGGATGAAGCGTCGTACTACGTTCCAAATTCTTCCTATCCACCTCGAATACGTCAAAACTGATTAGCCCAAAAAATCTACGACAGCGTCACAGGCTTTGCACCCACAAGTAATAGATAAGAACATATAACGTGCACCGCTCATTCGGGGTGGCAATAGAGGAATGGGCGGTGGCATCAGGGGCGGTGGCAGTGGAGGAGGCGGAATGCTAAGAACCGTTCAAAGGGCTGTCAGGGCTGGCGTCGCCGGTTCACAACCGGAGCCCTTTTCACACGCCAGTAGTAATAATACTAGCACCGGTGCAAATACTCCAAGAAATACAAGACAATCTTACAAGAAAAAACAGTCTGGTTTTACTCTTTCTTCCGGGAATAATAGTAATATTCCTTCTACTTTTTCATCTCTTGTCAATCTTCCTGTATCTGCTACACCTAATGCTGCAACTGCTGCTTTGGGTTCTTGTTCTTCTTCTACCTGGAACGATGAATCTGAGTGGGAGTGTGTGGATTCAAGTGAAGATGAACAAGGGCACGTTTTTATTGATGATTTTGTCTTTGGAACCGTTCCATCTAGAGATGAAGTGCAACATGCAGTATCTGCTCTTCAACAGTGAGTTCTTGAATTGCTTACAGTTAAGAATTTTATTTATAATAAAATAGTACCCAACATTCATTTTCCATAGAAGATTATTATGAACTTTTCCTATCAATTAAGAATGATGTATGCATAGAAACATTCTAGGATTTACACTTCTTCACAGTTAATTGTGTGTGTTATTGAATTTATAATTGCACTGAATTCTGATATTTTAGTCTAGATGTTTCTTTGTACATGAACTGACTATTCACACGATGCGTAACTAGGCTTAGTTTTGTCTGTGTATGTTGAATCATACATGCAGTTCATTTGTTTGCTTTTTACATTGGCAACTGTTATAGAATATCTGTACTAATTTGGCGCTCTTGGATAGTAATTTAATTGGGTTTATTGTTTGAAATGATTTTTTAATTTCAGGGTTTTTAGCCCGGTCGGAAAGGAAAAACTTGATCAAGATTTAGAAAAGGATGAGGTTAACAGTCCAATAGGATATAGGCAAAAAATTTCTGCAGCCGACTCTGAGTTGGATTGGGTTGAGCCCTCATTGCATCTATTTGATTCAAGAACGTTGCAGCCTCATGGAGCTGACCGAGTTTACGATGCCTTCCATTTATTGCAAACAGAACCTTCTGTTCAGGTAATTACCCATTTTACTTTCTGTAGCATTGAAATGAATGGATGACTGAAAAAGGTGACCATTCGTTTGAGAAATATAAAGATTATAGTAGTTAAAATCTTGTAAAAATCATAGTGCGAACATGATACTGATAAGATGTTTGGTGTTACATTAAACTGATATTGTTATTTATATCTTTAACATGTCACATTTGCATAATTTCTTAAGGTAATTTTTTTCTACATGGAACAATAAGAATATTCATAATTTTTAGATATCGATTTATGCACAGCAACTCTACATTTGCTTCGAATATCTAGAAATGCATCCTCATGTGGTTTTTACAAGCTTATGATGCTCATATTTCGATTAGTACATATTGATATATGAGGGTATTTGATGTAGATTAAAATCAGATTTTAAGTGGATTGTGATAGAAGTTTTTGAAATGTGTAGTTGAAAAGACGTGGGATCCATGAAAGATGTGGTTGATATTGATTGTTTGACTTTGACTTAGATTAAAATCTGGTCCAAACATGCCCATAAAGTATTTAGAACGATAAAATGTGGATGCATATTATTATTGGTATATTGTCTTTCAATGAATAAAATGATAGCACAGTGCATTTTGTAAGACCATTTTTTTCATTTTTTTCACTTTGCACTTTCTAATAAGTTCATCTAAAAATCAAACTTCTACGAAGTTGAGAATTGCTCAAAACAATAGGCATCTTTTATCTCGTCCAAAAAAGATTGGATTTATGTTTTTCTTATACTGTGAACTTTCCTTGGATTTCCCTTAATTTGTGCAGAAAATGGTCATTTCGTTATCATCTGACAAGGCTGTTTGGGATGCTGTATTGAACAATGAGGTTGTTCAGAAGCTCAGAGGGTCGCTCTTTCAAGGTTTGTTACTTTTGATTCCGTAAAAATATAGAATTTCTTCTTTTATAGATACATTTGGAGTTCCATAGTTGGGCGATTTGTTTTTATTGCTCTTTTGATGTCCACGGATGAATGGACGGGGAGGAGAAAGGTACGCGAAGGATTGCTGTAACTCATGGTAAACATATGCACTATTGAAGCACAAATTTATAGGAAAATTGCTGACGAGGTCTCCAATCTGTGGCCTTGCCTTCGTTGTTTCAATGGACAGTTTCCATCCAATTCCTGTTCATATGTGTCAAATTTTGTAGATAAGACGGTTGTATTCTTATTTCTAATTAAAGAAAAGGAATCAAGAAAATGAAATAATAGGAATGTAAAGCAAAGGAGAAAAAAGAGCGAATCCAGGGGGACTCCACAGAGAAGTCGAACCTGGTGGCAGGTGGAGCTGGTCTGTTATTTATTACTTTTGGAGTTTTTCGATATAATTCATTTGTTTGTCTGATCATTCATTATATTTTATCGACAGAACCCGCTGATAAGAATCCAGAAGAAACTTCACTTGACGGTTCTGATGATTCCAATCCAGCTAAGGACATACTGAATTGGATTTTCATGAACACTAAAGCAACAATCATGCAACTGATTGACAAGATCACCGAGCTTGTGAACGAGTTGTTTGAGCCTCGAGAGAGGGAGACGTCCAGGGAGTTGACTAATCCTTTGGAGGAAATGCTGAAAACTTCTTTTTTCCTTTCGATCATGGTCCTGTTAGTAGTGGTCATGGCTCGAACCCGGAGTTCCTGATCAAAATTTGCCGACTTGTAGTTTTTTACTAGACTTTCCAAGAAAGGAAGTTTTTTACTTGAATAAAATGTTCTTAGGGACGAAATATGCTTAGCGAACACAAGTTTGTTTTTTGTACTGACTACGCAAATCTTCCAACTTGAATGAAAAACTTGGGGCTTTTGAGCTCAATATATGATTGCATTTTGTAGTTCATAATTGAGTGCCTCTCTCTCCATTGTTTTCTTGGGCATGTTTGATAGGGCTTATACTTTTGCTTATAGCTTAGATAAAGTACTTCCAAAAAATTATTCAAAAAGGATCAAAAATAACTTTTGACTTTCAACAGTTCTGCCAAACGGATCCTTTGGCTTTTGCTTCTCGTTGGGATACTTAATGCAAATTGAGATCTGGCTGCGCGTTATTCCCTAGCTCTCTCATGTTTGGTGGCCATACCAGACCATTCATTTTGATATTCAGTTATATGCTCAATGAACATCGAATTTGCTATTTGGATCATGTTATTTATGAAGCTTATAACGGTCGTGTGAGAAAATATATTATTTCAACATAAATAGATTGTCTAGTTAATAATTTTGATTTTCTTTTTCCTTAAACGAATTACAACCTTCATTGTCAGTGATGATCTACCTCCATGCTCAAAATCTCATGCAATATTGATTTTCAACTATATTTTAAAAATGAAGCAACTAATTCTGAATATATTTTAAAAATCAGGCTTATTCATGATAAAACAATGGGGCAACAATTTGTTTCTAAGCAAATTTTTAGGATTAGAGTCAAACTAACATTTACCTTTTGATAACTATAAACTAAGATTTTTAATTTTTTGTAATTTCAGTGATTTGTTTTTGTATGCCTTATTAATATTAATTGTGTAAAATAGTTAATAGTGATTACTGATCCATGTGGTAGTGAGCTCCACGATTTTTATTATTCAGTATATCACAATTCTATTAGACGGTTCATTTTTACTTAGATAGACATTACTATTACAGACAAATAGCATTGCTCAAAATATTGAATGAAGTAGGAATATAGTGTCACAAGAAACGAAAATAAAGCAAGATGACGAAAGAGTAAGATATATCAAAAATTATTATAAATGAACAAAAAGAGATAACCCCTCTTGCCAAACCCATCAAATTTCTCTTAAGATGCAGATGATGATGATGATATCTCATATTTCTTGCACTCGGGCCTTTCAAAAGTACTCCGAATCTGGAACCACAATGAAAGGCCAAAAATCCAATTGGAAAAATTGTTAGGGTAAAATGGCAAGTTCCATTATTTAATTAGAGCAAGCTTAGTGAGTGACTCATGCTCTAGGGAAAAGTAGCAGTTGGTAGAAATAATAAACAAACAGATTCCAATAATGACTATATTGATATATAACAATATACTTTGTACACATATGAGAATAATTATGCATTACGTCTATTTACATATCTATCTCTCTTTAATATTTAATGTACAAGGATTAAAAGAACCGCAACAAGCAATGTGCAACAACATAGAAATAATACTCGAGGAACAAACAGCTTTTGCTTCACACCTGCCATACCGATACACAAATGAACATTGATTGCAGTGCCTGGCCGAAAAAATTGACATGATTAAGTCGATCGACTAAGCAGTAATGGAAGGCAAAAAGTTCAACAACACAATCTGATTTACTCTTCTAGTGTCATTGATAATTTACATAAACCAGAAATAATCAGTCGTATGAGAAGACAATTTAAGCTGTGCTTATTATGCAAAGGTGAATGCAGAATGCATTTGGTAATGCCCTTTATTAAGAATCAACTACAAGTCGTATGATGTATATTTGTGTAGATGAAAAATTTACTCAAGGAAATGAGAACGTTAATCCATAATTCTTTCAGTAATACAATATTTACCTTGAAATCAGGTGATAGAGCTACCCAGGTCAAAGTCCATCGTGTAATCATATTCAATGGTCGGAATCACGGAAGCCACAAATTTCAAGAATAAGAAGAGGTACCTAAAAGAGGAATGGTGCTCTGTGTTAAGTCATAAACAAATTTCTAATATCTTCTTTGTTTTTTTATTTGGATAATCAAAGTAACAACTCACTAAAATAGACAAAATAGAACAAGCATTGTTTCAATATTGAAATCAATTGATATTCTTATATTTTGAAATGTGGCTCACATGATGTATTGCACGGACACTTCAACTGGATTAGCGTGTCCATCATAATACGTCGGATACCGACACCCTTCGGTCATTCTACTAAGTTCATTTTTCTTTCTCTATAAGAAATATTATATATTATTTAACTCAAAGTTATTATTAAATAACAAATAGGTACTCTTATTTAAAAGATTTAAAAAAATGAAAAAAATAATGACTATAAAACTAAATTTATATATAAATGAAGAATTTTGAAAAATTTAATCAATGTATCGTATTCTTTGACTATCAATAGATTTCCACCCACCTACTCAAAACCTCTCAGCACATGTTTATTTTCCCCTCTTCCATTTCTCCCCACTTGGTCAGTGCAATCCACGGGGTCTATTTTGAAAGAAAATATTAATCACTTTCCAGTCTACATTCCCCTTTCCCAAGTCTCAAATTTATCTTCTGCCCATTTGACACACGCAGAGACACGCCAAGCTCAACAAGAATCATTATTTATTATTGGCCTAAAACAAAATCTTCAAAATGTTGATACATAACCAACCATGAAAACCCCTCCCATGCTCTCTGCTGGCACTTTGAAGGTAGTATTCATGCATCAAAGAGAAGATCATAGATAAATAAAACAAGAGAACTAACAGGAAGGCTATAAATAATTTTATTTATTTATTTTTTTCCCTAAAAAACAAAACTTTTAGAGACATTCGATTGTTTCATTTGATGGTTTGATTCTCCTTTATAAAACAGGTTTTGGAAACTGTTGCAAAAAATAGTCTTCTTATAAATCTGATTTACGTTATCCCACTCTCATTTATGGGGGAAAAGAGCACAATAATGTCATTAGCATGGTAGATTATGAATGAAAATTACTTGTCAACTTCTGGCTCAACACCTCGTGAAATCAAAACATCAATGATTTTCTTCATCACAGCCCCATGATGGCATGGATGTACAGAAGCCTGTTTCCCGGGCAAGTGTGGATGGTCCTCGACTGTCGCCTAAAAAAACATCATTGTAGAAGTACATGAAAAATAAGTTTAAAAATAGTAGAGTTGGATACCTTTAGTCTAAGGAATAAATAACATTTGAATATAAACTTAATAATGGAGGACAATAAATCTTACTGTTTTGTGTGCATGGTCTTGACTAACATCTTCAAGAACAACTTCTGGTTGCAAAAGCATCCTCGTCTGCCACGAATGAGCATATAAATATTTTATTAAATGATTGTTGCATCTGGGCTCACACATCATCACAGGATGGATTACTTGCTGCGTCCTATGGTGTGAGTGAGCTAATCAAGCTACAATATCAGTAAAGCAGAAAAATGCAGAGAAATTAATGAATGCCACCAACCTCGTCATATCCAGTGAGCCATACACAAGGTGTTTGATAGTATTTGTCATACCTAAGAGGAGGGAGCATTAACTTGGAACTAAACAACAGAGAGAAGTTTTATGATAACATTAACTTACGTAATGCTAACATCATATGTTCTGGTTCTTAGAATGTTGTCATCAACAGGCTTGTGAGCCAAAAGGTATGGAGTATGAAGAATCGCCTGCAAACAGAAAAAATTAAATTCTATGAGCTGAATAATAAATGGATAGTAAGTTGTAAACCTTATAAAATGTATGGATAAAACTATGTTTGACCGGCTTAAAAAAATTAAAGCTTTACCAAACATGCTCTAAGTATACTAAAAACCATCCAATTATAGATTTGATTATAAACATAAAAATGGAGCAAGCTATCTTCAAAATTTCACTATTTTTTGATTCACTAAATTCCTGTTTGAGCCCCATTTTTTGTCCAAAATGTATTTTGTAATAGTATTTTCATGGAGAATGTCTGGTTATTAAAAAATAAGGAAATTTTTTGAATTTGCGTACAATATTATTTTATTGAAGAATGTGTGGTTGAAAATAAAAGAGAAAAATATATTTTGAAAATAATGGAAACCAAACAAGGGTTAGTATATATATATATATTTTTTGATAGGTAATCAAATAATTTTATTAATTAAAAGACAATACACAAAAAGCGCATTATCAATTTAAACAAGAAAGAAACAAAATGAAATTAGGCAGCCTTTTTATAGGATTAGTAGCCGCAACATTAAATCAAGTTAAAGTCAGATAAACAATTCTCTGATCTGTGACTCTGTTTTTGATCTTCAAAACAACAGCTGTTCCTTTCACACCACACACACACACCATACAAAGTAACTTGGAATAAGATTCCAAAACAAGCTTGCTATTCTTATTACGAAACTATCTCCTCCATGCCCACAACACATCCTCCATATGCCTAGGCAACACTCAATCCATATGTTGAGAAGCCAGAATATTGTTCCACATCCAACGAACACCGTCACAATAAATGAACAAGGGCTAAAAAATTAACACCCTTTTCCAAACAAACTTCCAAGGTATAGTTCAACCCCATCCTCATTACACCACCAAAAATAAAATAATAATAAATAAATAGTAAGATTTCCTGATTAAACCAGGTAAAAAATCTAAATCAAATGTCTTATCAGGTCACTCATCATCTGAATCTCTTACACTCACATCACTTTGTTCCCAAATAAGTTTAAGGTTTTCTGAAAAACTTTCAACTCATGCTTTGGCAACCAAACTGCGCATTTATTTTTATAAACACTAATTTTGACTTCAATCAGGACATTGTTTAACAGTATGCATATAATTTTCCCCATAACCGTACTGTTTCCAGTCTTCTTAAATGCCTTGAAGAAACAGAATGACCTTAGCTGTTAAAAGATGATCTGCCTATTTCCATTAACTTGGTGAGGTGATCCGTAATACATTATCTGATAGTTCTATGAAGAATGAGTGCCTTACATTATCAGAATGAATGCCTTGGCTGTTAAAAATGATCTAACATCTCCATCAACTTTGTGAGGAGACCCTAATACATTATCTGATAGTTCTATGAAGATATAATTTTGGAGAAGAGCCAAATAATTATCCCTCAGCAAACACAACACAAAGGAGATGACCTATTTATTTTCTCCACATAACACATCTAACAGAACTAATTCATCAAATTTTTGGTTGGTTTGTTTCCGAAGGGAAATTGATGAAGATCAAGATAGAGATTAGAATGAAAATAGATTTTAATTAGGATTCTATAATAAGAGTTTGATTTAAAGTATATTATTTAGATTAGATTTGTTTGATATTTTGATAAAGTTCTAGATTAAGTAGAATTTGATTTGATTTGATATCCTTTCAGTTTCTTGCTCTATAATTAGAGGGGCGTATTCATTGTAATTCACAACCAAAATATATGAATAAATATTGATTTTCCTATTACACTCAATTCTTCTCTTCTTTGCACCTCTTCTGGTTCCTAATTGCTTGTTAATATACTACATCCTGTGTCAGAAATACAACGAAAAAGAATCAAGGTCCTAGAAGAGAAGAAGAAATTGGGACTCCACTAAGGTTCATAGTTTACATAGAGATAGGAAAGTCGATAAAATAAATAAATAAAGCCCCTAGTCTTACAAGGTCTTCTGAGACAAACAAATGCTCATATCTACAAAGAACTTGGTATTCCAAGAAGATGACAATCAAAAGAGATAGGAAAAATATAAAAACAAGAGTCTCCATTTAAGGGTCCTTTACAATCAAATTTTTTTTTCCATCACCTATTTTACAATGAAAAAATAGAAAGAAGAAAAGGAGATATTTGTGAAAAAAAACTTCCATGGATTTGCAAGCACATCGTAAATTCTCCTCCAGCATCCACATGTTGTGTTGTAGAAAACACTACCTCTTAATTACTTTATTGCGTAGAAAAAATTACCACAGCCATATCCTTTTTTCTGGGAAATCAAGGAAAGATGTCACCATTAAACCTAATGTCATACATAAAGATGGTAAACTTTTATTTAATTATTTAATTTATGAACTGATTCATATTATAACCCAAAAATATATTTCTTAACAAATATAACTTGGTCAAAGCACAAGATCTTGAAAACAACTGACTAATGGTGCAACAGTGATGCCAAACTTTTCTAATGCACGTATTTTAACATTGAATACACAAGTACTTTTTAACCAATGAATAAATTTGGAGTGGTTTTAATTGAACTTTTTTTATTGCAGCAGCAACCTCATCAACAGCAGCAATGTCAGGAATTGTTTCTTTCACAAGCTTTAGGTATGTAAAATTTTCTTGGCAGCCCTTGAAAATGAAGGCCATGAATTAAATTGGCAAAACATTACATTTGGCAAGTGCGTGAGTCATACATTTCACAAAGAATAGTATAATGCAAGCAGGGAAGCATTGCTAAAGACTTTTATTGAGTAAATTTACTGAAAATAAAAAATAAAAAATCAATCTCAATAGAGTCACAGATAAACGAACAAAATAGGAACTTACAATAGGACCATCATTCTTAATGATGTTATCAGCACCTTCAAATTCTGCCATATCTGGAATCTCTTCATCTTCCTCGCCTCCAAAGTATGAAGAGATTGATTGGATTGTATTTTTTCTGCTGATTTCTGGAGTCTCCATGGAAGGTAGATATTCATCCTCATCGCTTATAGTATCTAAAGAGATTAACAGTATTATATGTGAGCTATACTCGGAGAGGAGCCAAACAAAAATCAAAACACAACAAATAAGGTAACTAATCAAACTAAAATTTTTCAATTCTATATTACATTTCAATAATATACCTTTAGGCTTCCCATGAGTTGCCAGCCATCCGTCGTTATGAAAAAAATCAGCAGACTTGGAAACCATTTTCCCATCTAAATGCTGGAAAAATGATTTCCTTAATTTGGTGGAATTAGTGCACGTGTGGGGGTGGGGGGAAATTGTTTTCCATGACAAATTTTTCCATCAAACAACCATTTTCATGGAAAACAACGGTTATCAAACATAGCCTAAAATAGTAATTGTTCCGACATAATGGCTCTTAAAATTAAATTCTTCATCAGGAATCACAAGATCATGATTTGAAGTCCAAGTTCTCCAGTCCTGAAGATCTCAAATTGAGGGATAGTTAAAATTGTAAGATTTCTGAAACTGTAAACCTGAGATAGTTTAAATAGAAATTATTCAAATTTTGAAAGAAATACAAATAAAATAAATTCCATGGAATATTATTTGATATCAGCAGTTATGAGATGCTCCATCTACTTTGCCAATCACCTCCTCCTTGTTGTTTACTACAATTTTCTTCCAAAACCAGTGTTCTTTCCAGATCCTATCCATTTGTTCAATTGGCAAATTCTTTGTCTCTGGTAATAACAGGAATACAAACGCTGTCATTATTGCTACCCAGCCACCAAAGAAGAAGAAAATCCCTGACTTGAAATGGCAAAGCATCGATAAAAATGTTTGGCCAACCAAGAAAGTGAATAGAAAGTTTATGCCCACTGAAATACTTTGTCCGGCCGATCGTATTTCCAAGGGAAATATTTCACTGGGAATTAACCAGCCTAATGGACCCCATGAAACTCCAAAACCAGCAACATAAATGCAGATCAACACCAAAATCATAAAAGCATAACTTTTGTTTAGTCCATCATGATCCCCTAACTTCGCTGCCATAATCCCCCCCACAGTCAATTGAGAGAGAAACATTTGTATTCCTCCCATTATTAACAGAAATCTTCGGCCAACTTTGTCGACTATCAGCATTGATATGAATGTTGTTCCTATACCTACAACCCCAGTTACGACTCCAGACAAGAGAGCTGCACTAATGCCTAAACCAATTGTTCGGAAGAGTATTGGAGCATAGAATGCAATCACATTGATTCCAGTTACTTGTTGAAAGAATGGTATTGCTATAGACATGACAAACTGAGGCCTGTATTTTCTTTGTATGATACTCTTGTAAGGGTTTTTTATGGTTTTTGAAATATCATTAGCTTTGATGAGATCATCTAGTTCAGCTTGGACATCATCCGTGCCTCGAACTCTTTGCAGCATCTTTTTAGCCTTTTCGTGATTGCTGCTACGTTGAATTAGACTGTTCGGTGTTTCAGGGAGAAAGAGTGCACCTAAAGTTAAAATTGATGCCGGAACTGCAGCCATAGCCAACGATATTCGCCATCCCCAACCACCTTTAATCTTTTCGGTTCCATAGTTTATCAAGTTTGCTGCTAAGGCCCCAATTCCTACACTGAACTGAAAGCTGTTATTGATTGCTCCTCTGTATTTGGGAGGTGCCATTTCTGAGAGATATAAAGGAACTGCCTGCAAACAGACAGAGAGCTAGCTGACTCATTTGTTGGACAGACTTGGAGAACCGGGTAATTCGAAATTGAAAGGCATTTTCAAAGATGAGGAACTACAACAACAACAACAACAAACCAAGCCTTCCTCCTAATAAAATTGGGGTCGACTGCATTAATCAATTTCCATTGCTCGGTTAGATTCATTGTTTAGATCTACAGGAAAAATCTAAAGCAATTAAATGTTCAGCATACTCTTTTATTTTTTTATTTTTAACATGTTCTAAGGAGGCATTAACTGCTTTCAGAACAAAAGGAAAAAACTAAATCTTGTCATATTCCATTCTTGTTTCACATTTCAATCTAAGCCTAATTATGTAGGGTGTGCATCTGTCAACCAAGAAAGGAGGCTACATGTTACCTGGTTTGCAAAACCAACACCGACTCCAAGCAAGACTCTGCCAAAAATCAGCATGTATATATTAACAGCTGCACCACCTAGTGCTGCACCAGCAAGAAATGCAGCTCCTCCAGCAAGGACAGACGGTTTGCGCCCATAGGCTGCAGTGACCAATGAAGCAAAGAAGGAAGTAATTAGACCAGCTATATAGAGCGAGGATGTGAATAGTGTCAGTAGCTGGCTATCAAATTTGCAGTAGTTGCTAATCTTTGTGTCTTCTTTCATCCTGGTGTAGACTTCTGGGAAAAACTTTTTCAGGAACGGCTCCATAGAAGTTACTCCACCTAAAATTTACCACAAAATGGTTGACGACAGTGTTCTCTCAGTATCTGTACTTCAATAAAGCACAAGTTGAACCCTTCGGGTACACATGAAACAAGCACTCAAATTGATTATAAAAAAAGAACGAAATAAACAGAGAACAAAGACGAACTAGTCCATTTTCAAGCGACATCTGTGTACTATAAAGCAATTAGAGTACCTATAAACTTCAATACTATGTAAAATTCTCATCTTGTTTACACATAGAAGTAATTTTTGTGTAGGAGTGTCTCAGGGATAATAATATCCACAAATCCTTGAGTATGATGGATGAGTATTTTTTTTTTTAATTCCAAGCATAGATGTAGTTATTCCCTCATTTGATTATGTCTTCTCAAAAAGAAAAAGAAAACTGAAGTAAATGAAACCTGAAATTCCAATATCATAGCCAAAGATAACACCTCCCATGGAAGCCATCATACAAGACAACACTACAAATAACGTAATCTTGCCATTATATTGCCCTTCTGTACTGGTAATCACAAATCCTACCGCCATAGCTTCTTCCAAATTTTCCTACGCGGATAAATGTAGCAGGGTGCAGACTCATGAAAGTGGGGAAGGTTGGGGTGGAGTGAAGTGAGTTTGAAGTTGTTAGTGAGAGGAAGGAGATAGCTGGCAAATTGGAATAGTCCAACTTGGCTGCTAGAAATCAATTTCTCCTGGTCCACTGTGTGACGTAGTCATATTTGATTGGAATTTCATGACCCATGGACTTCACTATCTGACAAGAATGACAGTTTTATATAATTTATATAAACCAATTTGATCTCCAGCCCAAAACGATCGGCAGTTATAATGCTGGGTATGACAACATGTGGGCATTATTGCCAGGATAATTCTAGTTGTACATTGACCTTGACATAAGGGTGTCCATTTATGTCCACCCCACCAATAGGAGGGCGTCGAGGTCCATTATGGACACCCTTATGTCAAGATCAATGTACCCATAACATGACCCTTATTGCCCACCAAGAACACGAGATCAAACCCGTTTATATAAATCAAACTTCACCTGGCAATTATTTTTGCACAAAATATCCCTATCAATACTCCCTTTTTATAATATTTTTTATGCTATAACATACAATCAACAGTTTACATGGGATTGAAACAAAATGCAGCAAATGTAATGATAATACTCCACCAAACCTTGAGTATGATAGATGTGTGTGTTCACGAAAATATGTTT